>CAXHUQ010000803.1:0-72000 GCA_964020085.1 Micromussa lordhowensis | reverse complement strand
CTGTGCGCTAGTTCAAAAATTATAATCGGACTTCAATTGAACTATATAGAGTTTTACAACCGCATTGTAAAACGCAGTTAATGGAGCGTGACATGTTAAGCCTTTAGTTCTACCGTCACATTAGTTTGTTTACATTGCGTAACGCATACGAGACATGAATGTACATTCATAGTCTGGTAAATACAATGACATTTCTGTGTCCATGTTGCAATACTGGCGGCTACACATATATCATTTGTTTTGTATGGCTAAAAGTAACAACTAGCTCCATTCATGTCTCGCTAAACATTGAACAAGCTTTTTTGTATTCGATGGTACATTAATCGCCATTGGTTTAGTTCTAGACATCTGTCTATGTATAAAGTCCTAGCATGGTCCAAAGTGCCATTCTCTAAGCTCGTTTAGGTACTGTAAGGAGTACCTTTACATTAGAAACATTTTTATTTCTCTAAGCTCGTTTAGGTACTGTAAGGAGTACCTTTACATTACTTTATTTCAATGGCTCGTCCACGTGGCACTCAAAAAGTTGCAAGCGCTCGCCAACGCCGTAAGGAGAATCTTGCCTCTCTATCGACAGAAGTTATTCGCCTTCGTCTTCAGGCGGCCAATCTACCCATTACGGGCAGCAAAGCTGTGATGATTTCTCGTTTAAAGGCAGCAATCCAACCGCGCCCATCCCAGCCGCCATCCTCCGGACGCGTGCCAAAACGTGCAGCGAGGAGCACAAAAACAACTGCACCTCGTCTCGGTCGCGCCGATCCCACGAACGCCGACAGGGTTCCCGACGATGCCAGTGACAAATCTTCGTCGGTAGGTTCTGTCGACGGCTTCGAAGAAGACGACGTTGACCTGGCTTCGTTCGGGCTGTCAGCCCCACAGAGAGCTCCGACCGACTCGCAGCCTGGCCCGTTTACAGATGCCCAAATGGCTGCGATACAAGACACTGTTCGCCTGTCCCTGGAGCAAGCGATAAACAGCCGCTCGTGCCCGTCCACCGAACCTTTCTCGAGTCCCCCACCACCCATCACATTGACTCCTTCACCACGGAGACAAGGCGCAGCTACTCCTTTGGGTCTCCATCGTCCCCTGGACAGGAATCTGGAGGACAAAATTTTGCGTGGTGAGTACGTTGACTTTACCTTGTTGCTCCCCGATTCCATAAGTCGGCCCCAGGTTCCCGAAATTCAGCTCCGTGTAGATGACTCAACCCCAGGCTCCGCCTCCCCTGTATCCATGGTGCGCAAACGAAAGCCGGTTATTGACACCTTTCAGAAATGGTTAGACGCCTATACGGCCTACATGCTGGTTCTCGTCGCCTCATATCCCCGGCGTTCCCTTGAGCTGTTAAAATATCAGCAGATCATAAGTAGAGCGGCCACCAAATTCAAGGGCTTAGCATTCCTTGCGTACGACGAACAGTTCCGCCGTAGGGCCGCATACGACCTCAGTATCAGCTGGGACCAGGTCGACTTAGAACTTTGGACGGTTACATTCTCCGGTCTTGCTAAGCCACACTGTCTTCTCTGCTCCAGCCCCTACCACAGCCAACCCGACTGTCCCAGTGCAGATCCCTCAAGAGTGCCGCCGAGAAACGGACCTGTTTGCTTCCGATTCAACCGGACCTCAGGGTGTACTGCAAGTGCCTGTCCGTTCCCGCACGTCTGCCGCCGTTGCCGGTCCACTACCCACTCCATCCTCACCAGCTCCAGCGACCGCGGCAAGAAATAAAGTAGAGCTACTTGCCAAGAATTACTCACCTCATGTAACTACCCCTATTGATGTAGATGTTTTGGAAAGGGAACTTGATGGGCTCCCCGATCGCAAATTTGTTAATACTCTTATTAATTCGCTTCGCTATGGTACACATGTCGGCTACACGGGTCCCCAAAAACCCAGGGTGTCTCGTAATCTCATTTCCGCTAATCAGCAACCCGATGTCGTTACGTCAAACCTTTGTAAGGAAATTAGCTTGGGTCGTGTAGCCGGACCCTTTGGTTCCTCTCCCCTCCCCAATCTACAGTGTCACCCTGTGGGCGTGGTACCTAAGAAACATTCCTCGGAATGGCGCACAATTTACCATTTGTCCTACCCAGAAGGGGACAGTATTAATGACTACATCCCCAGGGATCCTTATGCTCTCCAGTATGTCAGGGTAGACGATGCTATTCATATCCTACAGTCCCTGGGTCCGGGTTCGTTTATGGCCAAGACTGATCTTAAATCGGCCTTTCGCCTTATCCCCGTTCACCCAGAGGATTGGCACCTATTAGGTATTTACTGGCAACAACAGTACTATGTCGACCTTTACCTCCCTTTCGGGCTACGTTCGGCCCCATTCCTCTTCAATCAATTATCCGATGCCTTGGAATGGGTCTTAAAGCACAATTGTGGGCTACAGCACGTTCTCCATATCCTGGACGATTTCTTCATAGCTGAACCGTCCCGTTTCCAATGCCTGTCCAGCTTTAGCAAATTACTTCGCCTTTTCATGTCTGTCAAAGCACCAGTCGTCAACTCCAAAACCCTGGGGCCCTCCCAAGTACTTGAGTTCATGGGTATTGAGCTTGATTCCACTCGTATGGAGGCCAGGCTTCCAGAGGACAAACTCCGACGCGCCCAGGATTTACTCAATTCCTTTGCCAAACGCCGCTCCGTGCGTCTGGTCGAATTGCAATCACTTATCGGTACTTTGCAATTCGCATGCAAGGCGGTAGTTCCTGGGAGAACCTTTTTGCAACGCATGATAAACCTGACCAGGGGGGTACCCAGCCGCTTCCACCACATCCGGTTGAACAAAGAATTTTTCAAGGACCTGACCATGTGGAAAGCGTTTCTCGCAGGGTGGAATGGGCGCTCTTTCTTTTTAGACACCACTGTCACACCTGCTCCCGATTTGGAATTGTACACCGATGCTTCTGGCTCCGTTGGCTTTGGGAGTTATTTCCGCGGGCGATGGTTCCAGGGTAGATGGCCCCCTCACATGCAGTTACACAGGGAGCGGGGTATAAGCATTGAATGGCAGGAACTTTTCCCCATAGTGGTGGCATGTGCTATCTGGTTTCCACACTTTTCTGGGAAACGCGTTCAATTTTGGTGTGATAACGAATCCGTAGTGGCCATCATAAACTCAGGCCACTCAAAGGCTCCGCGTATCATGGACCTTCTCAGGTTCCTTGCCGTGTACTCATATCTATGAAACATAATTTCTTTGTCCGGGCGCGCCATGTACCTGGGGTCTCTAATGAAATTGCTGACGCTCTCTCACGCTTTCAGGACGCACGTTTCCGGGCAGCGGCTCCCAACGCCGAGCAAACCCCTTGCACCATCCCGCCTTTGCTCATGACCCTCTAAGGGACGAAGTCCAAACATACGCGCATTGGGGCCTAGCTTGGACTACGAACCGTACGTATGGCTCCGGGGAGAAACGCTTCATTCAATTTTGCCTAATGAATAGACTTATGTCCAGCGAGGGAGACATCCTCCCAGCTTCAGAAGGGACTCTTATTTATTTTGCCTCTTACCTTGCTAGGACAGTTAAGCATAGTACCATTAAGTTATATCTTTCTGCCGTACGTAATTTACACATTTCCTGTGGGCATGGTAATCCTCTCCAAGGAAAACTACTCTTGCATAAGGTCCTCCGGGGTATCCTTCGCTACCAGGGGCGGTCTCGTATTCTCCGCCAACCCGTAACTCCCAGAGTGTTAGCCGCTATCCAGCCCATTCTTCGCACTTGGTTAGGGGAGTGGGATTTCACTATGATCTGGGCTGCATTTACATTAGCCTTCTTTGCCTTTCTTCGGTGTAGCGAATTTACCTATCCGGGGACAAACCAGTTTCGCCCTCGGTTCGACCTTTCTACCGACTGTGTATCATTTCATCCTAGTCTGGCTAACCCGCAGCAAATGTCTGTTTTCCTCAAGGCTTCTAAGACCGACGTTTACCGTCAAGGGCACACGCTTGTTATTGCGTGCTCCCCTTCACCGGTTTGCGCAGTTACCGCTATGCGCAATTATTTTTTAGCTGCCCGCCCGTGCGGGCCGCTTTTCTCTTTTCAATCGGGTCGTTTGCTTACTAGGTCAGCCGTAGTTCACCTTCTCAGGGATGCGGCTCGTCATGCCGGCCTCCCCTACAAGTCCCTTAAAGGGCACAGTTTTCGCATCGGCGCTGCATCTACCGCAGCTGCAGCAGGCTTGCCAGACTGGCTAATTAAGGTTTTAGGGCGCTGGTCGTCAGATTGTTACCAGCTTTACATACGCACACCTCGCAACGTTTTACTCTCTGCTGCGCCGCGTATGGCTATTGTTTCCTTACCATAGATTGATAAAGTTAAGTATTTTGTGCTTGGGGGGATACATGCTCCGCACGTATCAGTGGCGGTTAAGTCTCGCAGTGACTTCCCCAAGCTTTGTTTTCTTTCATGCTATGCTATGTTACGCTCTTTATCTGCCTTTAGTCTTGTCCGATCCAGCACGTGCCGGCGGAGTCGGCTCGTAGCGCTGGGGAGATAAGGAGGCTTGAGCTTGTTTTTACCGCCTACACTCTTTCCATTATAGCACGATGCTGGCCGGAGGTTCAGCTCGTAGTGCCGTGGAGAGTTAGGCTTTAGATCGCGTTGATTTGCTTTGTACCGGCCTACAATTTGTCCGATCCAGCGCGAGTCTTTGAGAGCGCTGGGGAGATAAGTTTAGGCTTTTATTAGTCACGCTATGAAGTCGTCTGTCACGCCGATTGCGGAGTGGTGTTCCCCCCATTACGCCAAACAGTGTCTTCTGTTGTCTTGTTACCGTAGTCGCTATTATTACTAATACCCGAAGGAACTGTGACATTAATTCAACTTTTTGAGATGAAAGCCGTGAAAGCCAAAGGAAAAATTTGAATAGGAAAACAGACAAAACCCCCTTCATACAATTAGTATGGCTGATAGTATATGAGTAGCTCAGCCAATCAGATTGCAGCAGTTGCATTAGTATACTAGTAGAATTCTAATTCTTTATATAAGATGATTCTTACAGGTTATATACATATACATTTTAATGAAGAGAACAAGACTTTTAAATTTCTCTTCATTAAGATTGCTACAAAATTGCTGCTTTTACGTCCTTTTGGAAACATATACATTTAAATTTTACAGGTCTAATTTAATATCTGGTTAAATCAATGTCTTTCGTCTCATCAAAATAATAATATTTAACAAAAATAATTTCATTTTAACCTGGATGAAATGAAAAATTGACCTGAAAATCAATAGCATAAAAATTACTTCTGCTCCTACATTGGATTTTTTTGTCTTGAAACTTGGACGTCCAAGTTAGAATACTAATCCTTTTCTTTCTTTTTAAGGTTGTTGTTACGTTACTTGGCCATCAGTAGTAAAGCAACAGAAATTAAAGGCAGAACTTGAGTCCCTTGGCAAAGCTTTGCTTCAAGACACATGGAGTGGTATTGCCAGAGCCGCATTTAGAGTTAAGGAGCTCAAGGTTGAGTTATGCAAGCTTTTCCGTAAAGAAATTGGAAATAAGTGCTGTTCCATTGTTTCCAAAAAGAACCAATCCTTGCTAATGAAAACCTCTGCCACAGAAATGCCCCACCTGTTGGGAAAAGTGAGTCTCGACCTTAGAAACCGCTGCCCACTGCTCTTCTCTGTTTCGATGACAGCAGGCGCAAGACAAAGAAATACAGCTGAGACAATCTTGGTTCCCCAGTGTGGTGGTTGCAGCTTCTGTGGTATCGAGACAGCGGTGCAGGAACAAAGATGCTGTACAGCTCATGATTATGACTCTAATAAAGTACACAAGCTTCCAAGTAAGTGTCAGTTTAAGCATTCAATGTGATCTAAGAGTTTTCTTGCAGTGCACTAGTGCTCTATAACTATCATTGTGTGATGGTCACTGGTGAACCTCCAAGATTTACTCAATTATAGAAGGGAGGCTGGCAGACCAAGCTAACAACTTTGAACCCAGGGGGGTCTCCATCACAGCCAGGCTGGGTACATGGCCCAGTCACTGGTTTTTCTCTGCTGCTGGTTTGCTGGCAGCCAGCTGTCAAAAGCAGGGGGAGGGGAGGGTGTTTTGTACACCCCCAGCTTTCTAGACTACAAGTTTTGTTTATTAAATAACCTTGATATATATTGACTCAGTGTTTCTAGGTATTTTACTCAGTTGGTGAACCTTGTTTGAGGGTTCTGTGTTGACATGGCACCCTGCTTAAGTGGTCCATACCACGTCGTGCCAATCTCCTAACCAGGGGTGGGGGTCAGATGACTTCTGGCCGGTGGGACTGTCTTTAAGTCAATGCGGGCATGTTTTTGTGAATTTGTCAGATACATTGCTTGATAATATGTGTGTGTGTGTACAATCTATCTAGGCCATGTGAAAATGTCTTTCTGCCTTGAAGCTTGGTGTGTCACCTTCATTCTACAATTATAAGAATCTGATCAATTTGGTCTGTTGCACAATGCTGTAATGTTGGTCAGGAGGAGAAGACAGATGACAAAGTTGTCTGCGTCTTTACCTCCATCGAGAGCAGTCCCCACAAGAAAACAATTCTCAGACACATGTTTCTGAACCACTAACGGGACATGAAAATACTGGAACAAACAACACTGTTGTGGTTCAGATGCAGAACATTGTACCAGAACTTTGACAGAACTTGCCATGCCATGATTCTTCCCAAACAGAGTTGAGAGCTGGATGAACAATTGCTTTCAACAAGATCTACAAGATCTACATTGGGTCAACCATGTAAAAATAATGAACAGGGTTTCTGGTAATCATTTGCAAGATGATAAGCCAATGCTGGACTCTGTTATGCAACTGGACAACTGTAAAGTAATACCATCTGTACCAGAAATAGAAATGTCAAGGCTGATGCTTGTCATGCATATGCTCCCAACAAACAGATGTTCCTGCTTGCAGTGAAAGCTAGGATAGTTGCAGCTGCCCTTACGACACTTGGTGTGGAAGATGTGGATGGATTTCCCACAGCCTACACATTCCCAAAAGACATGTCCAAGTACGGCAAGACTGTCAAACAGATCTACCTACAAAATCTTGCCAGGTGCATCTTGGACCAGTTTGTCATAGATGAAAAGTCTTACATACAACTGCATCATTGATCAGGCTCTTCAAGACCACGAAAATGAACAAGCTAAGAATGCCTGGCAGAGGTGACCCCAGATGGCCATTTTCATTGCAGACACACAAGACATACAGGTTTAGATATTACAGTGAAACCAGTATTAAGTGGACACCGTTGGGACCCTCACTAGTGTCCGCTTAATACAGGGTGTCCGCTCTAAACAGGTTCAGCAATAATAGTTAATTATTAACCCTTTTGTAACACCGTGTAAGATCAAAGACTGCTCTTAGCATAATGTCAAGACAGTCAATGCATGAATCTGGAATAATCTACTTAGCTTTAAAACAACATTGCTGAACAAATATGTTAACGGTGTCTGAGCTGAGCTTTTAGAAGTAAAAAGCTCTTGATTCCGCTTATTGCACTCACTCTGGTTTTGTGCAACAAAATGGTGTAATATTGGTGTCTGCGTCCGCTTAACAGAGGTGTCCGCTGAACGAAGTTTTATTTTACAGTAAATGTGGGAAGAAAGTTTAGGGACTCAAGCTGGTGTCCACTTAATAGAGGGTGTCGCTTAATACAGGGTCCGCTTAATACAGGTTTCACTGTGTTCAGTTTTATACAAGAAAACTGAAATGTTGTGTTGGCAGGGGTAATTATATGATATTTTGTACTTTGACTGGTGTACATGTATATGCATTCCCAGGCAATTTTGCCAAAAAAATAATTTAATTATTTCCCTTGTTAGGTTGCAGAGGGGTTGCATTTTATGAGGATGGAAATAATTAAAAGAAGAGGATGTTGAATAGTTCAAGAGGATTCCCTCCTATTTGGGTATTTAGTTTCACTACAGGTCCTTTCAAGTTGGAAATGAAAATGTCATTATTAGTATGTTGATTTTGTAAGGTCTGGTTCCTTAAAAGACTGTTGTGAACAGTGATTATTGATACGACTGTTTGTTCATTAAACATTTTTAGACGTGATGCTCAGCAACAGTTTTGTATGGCAGACTAGTTTCACAGCATCTTGTTGATCGTCAGAAGCAACGCCTTCCATGTCGATATAATTATTTTTAGTGTATTTAGTTTTTTTTTCCTCAGAGATGACAACTTTTCCTCACTTTGATCTCTTCCTCTGTGGCTTCACCTTGAACAGGTATAGTGAAAATCCATGTCACAGTGGCCACCCTGACATTGGCATGAATCTGCACAAATATCACAACACAGATGGCCTGGCGGGCATTCAGCATTCTTCACACCAAAGTGCTGAAGAAGGAACTGCCTTCAGCAGGTAGGAGACTTCATGTAGTTTTTCATGTCTGCATGCGCCTGCCACTACTTCCATTGATTCCATTATATAGAAGCAATGCATCACTCTGTTTGCCATTTCTCCCACATCTCCTACTTTCTTGCATGTATGCCTCGATCAATCTATATAATTTTTAGAGCAACCAAAGTGTATTACTCTTCTCACTCCCATACAGTTTACACCCATGCCATGGCTATTGTGGCAATAAGAAGGCAAAGACATGTGTTGCTCTCTCCGAACTGATGAAGTACATGGTTCTGTACACTTTTTGCCTCATGGGATCCACTTTTTCATCGTACATAGACAAAGCAATTAGCTTCAACTCAATCTTGCAAAATAATAGTGCACACTGTTTCACAGTTTGACAGTGTACAGATGTATGATCACGATTCTTGTGTCAAAGCAGCCAAAAACCTGATTTCACGGTTCAAAACAGCATTTTTTGGTGAAAATTTCTGCTTTTAAGGGTTAACTATTGCCCCAAGGAGACAAAGTAGAATAACAGCGAAGGCTGTTTTTGTTCTTAAATTCGAGCAATATGGCAATATGGCTGAAAGGCTGAAAGCTGGATGCTCGTTGGAAAATTTGAATTAAACCTCTATTAAGGTGGCTGGAAACACTTTCCAGTACTTTCCAAGACTTACATTTTGATGGGTCGTCATACTCACTTTATATCGGTTGACGCCAAAATCATGGAATCAAAAAACTGCCCAATCATTGGTGAACATGTTGCTGTCAATTTTGTGGCTCAGTAGGTTACCATAACAACAATATGATCTGCTAAAACACCCTTAACTTTGGCTTTATGTGCTTATAACTCAACAACAAGCTTGTTGATGCCCATTTTTTTAAGCATGATAAGATGCAACTTTTTGCAAAGTTTTAAAAAATTCTGCGAAGGGGGTTGAGAGCCACCTTAAATTTTCGAAAATTTTTTGATACCATGATTTTGGCATAAACCAATACAGAGTGAGTATAATGACCTATAAAAATATAAGTCTTGGAAAGTACTGGAAAGTGTTTCGAGCCACCTTAACGGGGACCAATATGAGCGTGGCTCAATTAAGCTATATTTGACCCTTAAAGTGCCTATGAAGTAAAAAAATAATTGCTGCTTATTTGAAAGACTTTTCAAAAAAAGAAGAATAGTGTTTTCTTTTTTGGAATTTTTTTTTTTTCATTTTAGAGATATTTACGTTTTTGTATTATGCAAATAAGGAAAGTGATGACATAGTAAATTGTTCCACTTAAACAGTAAAATATTGAATGTAGAATATCTCTAGAAATATTACAGCGGTGCTCTTCAAACTTGGCAACAGGAATGTACATTACAACAGACAAAATGACACTTGCCATGTTGTTGCCATGACAATATATACTCATGGCTCCAGTCTGTCAAAAACCAAATATCCCCTTTGCAACTCTTAAAAGTGGGATAGAGGGTCCTTCTTGGAACATACATGGTGCCCATATTGTCTTAACTCTCCGCATTAGATTGTTGGGAGTGGATGATAATTGTTAAAGATAAAACCTGTGAATTTTAGTTTTAGAATTTTTGTTTGTAAACTGACATGAATCGCTTGCTTGCACATTGTGTAAAGTGAATGTCTGTATTAAAATGTTGTTATTTATAATGTTCAGTTTCCAAATGGTCCCCAAACGTTCGGTTTCCATGGGCATAACTTGGCAATTAATGCAGTAGGTTCACCAGTCGCGATTGCCAAGCCGCGATCATATAGTCCTGTTAGGATCAGATTTCAACATTTCGAGTCCGAGTCAACTTCTTTGATCTTCTGAGGATGTTCCGTGTTGTGGCTCGAGCATAAACAGGCGTATGGCACCATCTAACTCAATTTCTAGCCCCAGAGATGACTCGCTCTTGGACAACCACTCCTGCCATCTTCCACTCCTTGTCTATTCTGACATCATAGCCTTGCTTGCATTTTAGAAAGCAAAGATGTCTGCTCGCGGCAGCAAAATGACCATTCTATTTTCCTGATTGCTGACAACAAAATTGATCACAGCAAATCATTGCTATTTTCAGGTATTTTATTGTATGAACTTTCATTTTAGGTAAGATCTTTCTAGACCCTTGGTTCCCTTTAATGTGGAAATTTTATGCTTGGTTTGCCCACATGTACTGCATTTATCTATCAGAATAAATTACAAATACTGGTTTTGGTCATGGTCATTAATTTATAACACACGACAAATAGGATTTAAAATGCTGTCTGTTTGCAAGACTGGCCAGCATTATCTTTTGCCCTGTGATTAGCTTAACAAAATTACAATTGACAACACTGCCCTGACATGGGTTTAATAATGTCATGTACACATCAACTTCAATATTTGTCTATTAATGAATAACTGGCAAATCTATTGTTTTGGAGTTATCCACCTTAAGTAACAAGCTATGCATTACTCATGTCAGATAGTCTCGGGTTCAGTGCTTACAAGAAAAATGAATTTCTTGGCTGTAGAGGAATATGGAGTACCACAAAACAGGGAAGAGGAAGAGCGATCCCTGCATCAACTGTTGGTCAAATTGGGATGCCACACCCCTAAAGAGACTTTTTTTCAGTTCAAGCTTATATCTAAAAAGTCAAGAAAACATGAATTTGTACATCTTCTAGGTATATGTACATTGTAGACTAGCCTGATATATAAAGGTCAAACGAGTATTATTTACATATTGTGTAAAGATCCATTTAATCCTTTTTTGTCACTTAAGGTATGGGCAAAAGAAAATTTAAGTAACTTGGACAAAAGAAACAGTTTGACCTCAGACTCTGGATCAAGAATTCCAGGTTTGGACACTGGGTGGGGTCATTGTGTCGTATCAGTTGGATGAGAGGCTTTGCTTTCTCTGTTAAATGTGTAATTTTGACCTTCTAAATTAAAGACTTGTAGACATCAAAAAACTGAGAAAATGTTTCACATTCTAACAAGGTACACAATCTTTGTTACAAAATATCATTCAATTTGAGAACTGAAGACCTGCAAGTTTGTAAAATAAATTTACAGGCCTTCACTCATTATACAAATAGAACTTTGCCATATATATTGAAACAATGAACATTTCATGCGATATTAAGTGGAGAAAAGTAAAGCAAGCTAGGTCGTATTCAAATGTCAACAAAAAATGTTATCTTTGCCTATGGGAGAAATATTTTATAATTTGTAAACTGGAAATGTCGACACTTAACCATAGAAACGAAATGACATCGACTTGCAGACATTCAAAGAAATTCTTGTTAAGTACCGTGTTCACCTAAAATAGATTCACCTGACCATCAGATCCCAACATGTAACGCTAGTAACCATTGTTACCTATTTTCAAATTTGTATATCTTTACATGTAACCGTTATTGTTGGCAGTTGCCTGATGATTGCTTCATTTGAAGCATGAAACTCCGAGTGGCGATTAAATGTTTTTGAACTAGTGTATTTATATCAATACTCCCACCACAGAAGGGATTGGTTGTTAGAAAAAAATCCCTTCTGTAGGGGAGATAAGGATATCTTCTGGAACTTCACATTGTGTGGTCCTAGAAAATATCCCTCCCATTGGATATTGGGAATTTTAAGGAAAAGGGGGGTCTGAAAAGCCAAAATTTTTCAAGGGAAGCGCGAATCAAGCCTGGAATTTCCAGATGGGTGGGGGGAGGGGTTCAAACCAAAAAGTCCTCCATGGAGGGGTCTGGTTATTTATCTGGAGCACAACACATTTCCTGTCCCCCAGTTTCTATGTTGGCTAGCCTCAAATTAAAAAAAAAATCATCAACAGTAGAAACCTCTTGTGCAAGAAAAATGAAATCCATGATCAACTTATAATCCTTGATCAGTGTTAATCAGTTTTCAAAGAACTTGACCCTGTTTGGGATGCAGAAGTTATGGCGTGTGGCCACTTTTGTGTTATGTCTTACATGTGAGAAGGTTATAATTCCCAATCAAATTAAGTTCAAAAAGAGTTGCGATTGTAATGAAGATTAAGTAAAGAATGAGAAATGCCATTCCAAGACACTTATTTAAATACCATTTGTTTAACATCACCAGAAATATAGTCACAAACACAGTGCCAAATAGAGATATTGATGTGTAAATTATGCTGCCACTCAGGACAACAACATAACCTCCTGGGTCCACAGCTGTCGTGTTCAGTAGCCAAGGGAGTCCAAGGCACAGTAAAATGTCAAAAACATTGCTGCCTACTGTATTAGAGACAGCCATGTCACCATCTCCTTGTCGTGCTACAATCAGGCTAGATATCCCATCAGGCACGCTGCTTCCTGCAGCCAGAAATGTGAGGCCCATGATGACATCTGGGATTCCAAGTGTGAAGCCTATGATTGTTACCATCCAAACTAAAACATAGGAGAGTAACGCAATCCACACCACTGATACAAAGAATGAGACGAGAAACCACTTCTCCCATTTGTCACTGCGGCAGTCGGGAATTGTGACGTAAAACAAGCACGCGACTGGTAACGCCAAGATCCATAAGACTCGTGAAACGAATCCCTGGGGCACTGAAAATGGCGACTCGTCACTTTGGTCTATAATTTTGACTTCCTCTCCAGCACCGGAAGGGTTTACCCTTTCCTCGCCATCTCCATCATCGCCTCTCAAGAGGGATTGCTCTTCATCGCCACCTCTAGCGCTTCTTTCAATATCCGTTTCTCCTCTGTTCATTCTTGTTAGCCTCTCAAAGCAACCTTCAAGGCTCGTATTAAAGTACATGACAACCACATAGAGGAGGTACATAGTCACCAGGACAACAGCCTCGTACCAATAAACTTTCTTGTCGTAACTGACTGCGATCAAGGCCGCGATACTCAACAAGTAACACGTACAGTCACGCAACAGAGGCCAAGGCGTGAGGCGAAGCACAGATCCAGCGAACAAACCACATATTGCAACGATAAAAAGAATGTTGAATACCGCGGACCCCACAATGGTTCCTAGACCAATGTCGCTCTTTGTAATAAAAACGCCAATAACTGAGGTAAACAGCTCAGGAGCAGAGCTTCCAGCGGCCATAAAGGTTGCACCGGCAACATCAGAATCCATGTTCAGCTTTTTGGTGATCTGTTCCAATGAAGGAACGAAATAGTCGTCGCACACTACAGCCAAGGCACCGAACATGTAAATGGCCAAAAGAAAATGAAAAACTACTCCTCCTTGCTCTCTTCGCTGGTATTGAGTCATGAAATCGTCCGGGAATTCGTCTATAGAGGGTTTAACGCAGTTCTGAGGCGGCGCCGAGGTTTCGTCTCGTTTAAGCTTGATTGATCTCGCCTCTCGAGTGGAACGTTCAACTACTAAATCAGGTTTTGGCTTCTTGGGCGATATCGACTTGTAGAGCAGACTTGGGTACATGAAACAGGCGAGAACAACTAGCAAAGCAAATCGAGTTAAAATCTTTCCCTCTCGAGCCATTTTCTGTAAGAACTGCACACACGATTTCAGGCGAAAAATACGTGTTTCATCATTTTCAATTTCGTGTGACAGTGCAAAGTGTCAACAGGGTGGGGGTGGGGATTATCAAATTATTGTCACGCCATCAAAAATAAAAATCGTAACCACTCAGTAATCTGGGATGTGATAAGTAATTGATGCATAAACAAAACAAAAAAACGACCTCGCCAAGATACATGTCTCTGTGGTTTTTCATTTGTGCGTTATTCGGAAAAGTATTTCACCCAAATGTGTAGCCGCCTTCCCAAGGGGAACCAACGTGACGGCCGTAATCAAACAGAAACATCTGTTGTTGAGTTTTGCTATTGCAACGAAAAATTATTACTCTAGAGTTCCGACATACTTTCGACACATTTGAAAGTTATGATTCTTCTAGTGTAAGACTGTTCAGTTAGCAAAAACTTGAGCGATAACTCGTCTTTTAACCTACGCGAGAGCCTTTATTTTATATGTAGCACTATTCAGTATGTATTTTTTAATTATGGGAAATAAATAAACATTAATCTGATTCATTATCAGGCCGCCATTTTTAATGTCACGCAAAATGCGAACCTCCTCTGTAACAAAATGACGGACCCTGTCGAGCTGGCCTGTGTACAGCCGTCCCCTCCCCTAAAAAAAATTTGAGAGAGAGACGACAGTGCAGCGGCGTCGCTAATCTTGTTCCGTAATTATTTTGCATGAATTTAAAAAATAGTGTTGACAGGCCTACATGGCTCCTACGTCGTGACATTTGTGCATTTGCCGTTCTCTTTTGATTTTCTGTCTCTCAGCCTTTCTTTTCTTAACACGTGTCAAAGCTCTCCATGATTTCCGCTATTATCGACCATTATCTGTATGCCGCTTCACAGATTTTGACACTTCTATAATTTGCCATTTGCCAGTATACTTTGTTTTAAATAGGCTAAGTTATATTGCAAGATATGGATAAAGTATAAATTATTATGTGAACTTAATTGCTTGCTGTTTGCATTGTTGGCGATGATCAATGAGTAATCGAAGCCCCAAAATTTTGTGGCCTATCGATTACTCATCGATAACATCAATTACTCATTGATGTAATTGAGTACTCATCGATGACTCATCGATTACTCATCAACTTTAGTATATACCACACAAGTGAATAGTACTTTTCGCGCGCGCTGATTGGCTAGCTCGGAGGTGATTAGCCAAGTACTATTAACCTCCGAGCAGCCGAAGAAAAACAAAGTGGCTTTTGTCGCTATATATCAACTAATGAAGTTACTCTTTGGGCTACTAGTTATTCAGCTGGTGTGGTATATACTAAAACAATTATTCACCTCAGTGTCGGTGAAAGTGGTGGATATTTACCTCGCCGCTTCGCGGTTCGGTAAATATCCACCACTATTCACCTCCACTTCGGTGAATAATTGTTAAATATTATACTGCGCACGGAAGACACATTTCTTGCTTTTTTTGTACCAATTTTTTGTTTGTGATTCTTTTATCTGTGACAACAACAAATAAACTTTATTAATATTTAACAATTAGAAGAATATGTACAACTCGCATATGGCGCTAGCTAGTCGAGGCGAGTTCTGCAGGGAGAAACTAAAAAGAAGAAAATAAACCAATTTGTAAGCTTAAAAAAAACAGACTATGAACCATGACAGGAATAAACTATCAATAAAATACAATCATTAGCATCCAGGGATAAATATGGTTACACAATTGATTGGTAAAAGGTAGCTTAATAACCTAAACAAACTAAACAGGCGAAGAGATTAACAATGATTAGTTACAAAAACTTATGTAAAATATAAATTAATTTTGGATAGTAAATTAGATGCCGCAATATATTCCTCCTAGCCTTCTAAAGCTGCTAATTAAAACTTGAGCGCCAGTTTTGGTAGATTACATACTTGCGATGGGAGACAATTCCACGCTTTCGTGCCAAAAGCAAAGAAAAAAGAGTTCCGCTGTAGATTTAAACATGAAAATTGAATATGATATTTGCCACAAGATGTGCAGCCCTTGTGTTATATGAATGAATCAAGCTGGTCTCGACAAATGTTTCAGAGATATCTTTTGGAGCAGAGTCATTACGATACTCTACTTACAGAACAATACTTGCGTTACTTAAAATACGGGATACTTATGATGGCAATACAACATGACGAGACGCAGCGGGGTCTATCTGTAAGTACCTCAAAGGAATGCGGGGTTGCTGGACCCGCATTCCTTACATATTTTATGTTCGGCTGTCAGGAATCAACGTGTGCAAAGTAATACGTGTCAAAATCCGCCGCCGCAGCTGTCAAAAATCATTTTTGTCACCGGAAGTACAGATTCGAATTATTTGGTCTGGGTAAAACTTGGCGCTACAAAGCCGCCAAACAAAACGAGCGGCGAAACCTTTGCCGCTCGTTTTTGCGCTTCGTGCAGCGCGCTCAAATTGCTTAAACGGCCAAGCTACGCAGGCTATGGATATTTTTGTATGCAGCGGGTCACTGAGAAAGTTTCTTTATTTGGATCCATGAATTTGAGCAGACAAAGCTACAGACAAAGCTTAAGATGATCCACAATTACAGAAATTAATTACGTATAAATTTTTCGTCCATTCGTTTCTGTTTCCCGAGGAGCTAATTTTTCCCTCAATGAAAACTGTCGAGTGTATGATAGAGATAACAGAAAGCGCATTTGCGACAAACCATTTAAAGCTTCGTACTCTTATGTAAGCACCACGAGAAAAAAAAAAACATTCTTGCAGTGCAAGGCACTCATTTATTCTTATTTATTTATTCTTCCAATTCATTTTTCCGATTTCCTTCAAGTTCAATATCCAGTTCCCTGAATGCCCCTGAAAGCCTTCGTGATAACTGAGCAGTTAAAATGAAAAACAGAAATTATTAAAGGCAACAGTAGCACGCTCCGACGATACATCTGGATGCCACTGTAAACCTTGGTGGTAGCTGAGCAGTTAACATGAGGAACAGATATTATTAAAGGCAACATTGGCACACTCCGACGATACATCTGGATGCCACTGTAAACCTTTGTGATCCCTAACTTGAGCAGTCACAATGAAAAACAGAAATTATTGAAGGCAACAGTGGCACACTCCGACGAAACGTCTGGATGCCACTGTAAGCCTTTGTGATAACTGAGCAGTTAAAATGAAAAATAGAAATTATTAAAGGCAACAGTGGCACACTCCGACGAAACGTCTGGATGCCACTGTAAACCTTTGTGGTAGCTGAGCAGTTAAAATGAAAAACAGAAATTATTAAAGGCAACAGTGGCACACTCCGACGAAACGTCTGGATGCCACTGTAAACCTTTGTGGTAATTGAGCAGTTAAAATGAAAAACAGAAATTATTAAAGGTAACAGTGGCACACTCCGACGATACATCTGGATGCCACTGTAAACCTTGGCGATAACTAAGCAATTAGAATGTAAAACGGAAATTGTTTAAGGCAACATACTGGGCTCTGTGAATTTCTGCGAACGGCATTTCGACGAATATCTGAAGGCTGGGGAGAAACACACAGGCCTAAAACTTGGAGAAGTTTTAGAACTCTTCTATACCATCAGAATTTCTTGGCTTCTGCCACTGGATTGTTTTCGATTTATCTTTTTAATTGCGTGACAGTGAAAACAATCTATTCTGTTCTTTGGTCTCCCGGAACGGCTGACATTAGTCTTTGTTGTGATGCCAGAAAAAAGGAGGAGAAAATAAAATAAAAACACGCAACGTTTCGAAAGGCTTTTAAAGCAAAAGCCAGAGACTCAAAAATCGGATCCCTTTGAAAATATACAATAAACACGATTTTTAAGGCCTTCTTTCATCGAATTGACTGAACTTTTTGCCGTTGCTTCTTGGTGGTGTTAGTAAGAATTAGCCGGCATCTTAATCCACATTTTGTGAGAACACAACCGATGAAATCGTTGGCATCTTCAAACGGCGATTCGCTGTGGTCTTTCCAACAGGGCCTATGGGTCGAAATTTCTGCCACGTGAGTGAGCGCACCATCGGTTTGTTGTTGTTGTTTAATATTAGCTCAATCGATCAAAACACTGTGATCAAGGAAACCTAGTTGCCTCTTAACCTCTCAAATGCATTCTTTTTAAACAACCAGAACCTGGTGAATGCTGAAGAAATGTCGCAAACGACAAAGCGACGATTTTATCTCAGTTCTGAGGAAGCATTCTCTTCAAACGCGGCACTATCAACTGTGAAAAGAGTGCTGCGCTTTACCCCTGTTTACCCTCACGACATCGTCTGGAAAGCGCGCCGGTAACTTATTACGAGAGAAATATTTTCCCGCACTCTTGCCACAAACCTTTTTACCAAGAACTTACTATGTTTTGTTAGGATCTAACAACTGAGCACTTTCCATCCGAGTGAAGGGCAAAGATCGGAGTCATTTCACCGCGCGAACTGCAAAAATTTGACCTTCTACTCATTCTTATCAAGTTACAGAGATATGTGAGTTATGAGATACATCAATCGTCAATGTTTGATTTCATCTAACATGTTAAGCCTATTTTAATCCTATTTGATTCCGGTTTCTTCTCTCTGTTGACAGAAATTTAATCACGTAGTAAACCGCAACTTAATTAATTCGGAAATCGGGTACTTCCAGTCCAGACCCACTTGCGTCTCGTCATGACTGAATATAGTTACTAACAGAAAGTACAACTGTTTGCATTACGGCCGGGCTACTTGCTCTACTAACAATACAATACTCTACTTACATTACTTGCTGAACATACAGTTACGTACAATACTTACATTACGTTATACGAAATACTTACATTTCTCACAGTACAATCCTCCAGTTACCATAATTTCCTGCAATATTATCGAAAGGATGAAGTTCTCGCTCCTATTTAAAAAAAGGACTATTTACAGCTAATATAAAGTTATCGTCTCGGAAATGAATTGTAGGTCGTATTATTTTTATTTATTTGTTTATTTTGGGGGGATATGCTATATATTGACTTCCAGGAGTACTTCTCAATAAAAGAGAGAGGAGTACTTCTCAATAAAACAATTTTCAAGATTGCATTTACCGATAAAATCCTGAATGGAGAAGGCCAAGCTATTTAACTTGTTTGAATAAATATAATTAACAAATAAAGAAGCCTAAGCCGTGTATTACACTGTGATAAAACACGACGGGCATTTGAGAGAACTCGAGGGAAATGTAGAAAACACGAGCCGCAGGCGAGTGTTCTACATTTCTCGAGTGTTCTCAAATGTCCGGAATGTTTTATCACAGTGTAATACACGGATTAGGCTTCTTCATTTGCTTTATGATATAGATTTTACGCGCGCAAAACAATAAAACACGCTTTTTCTATGTTTTATACTCTGATAAAACATGGGTTTTTGACCAATCAGAGCGCGCGGAGGGTCCTATCTATGTTATAATGGCGCATAAATAAGTGGTGTAGTTGAATTAAGTATTATTATTGTCGTGTCGTGGGAGCTTGCAGTGATACCGAGCAAGCCTCATCTGTGGTAGGAGAGATTTGGCACGCATTCAATTGGTTGAACCAGTAAACATACGTTCGATAAAAGAGTGCTCAATTGAATCTTTATCTCTGCAGTATAGACATTCATCGTATAGTTCTTCTGGGTTCGTACAGATCAAGGAAAACCTGGAAAGTCATGGAATTTTATAATTTCACTTTCCAGGCCTGGAAAGTCATGGAATTTACGCTTTCTATGAGTGATAGGTAATAAGATCCAAAGTTGAAAAATTAACTGACGAGTCAAAAAGTTGCATCTTATCATGCTTATCTTAATTCGATAATAAAAAATAGGAGTCACCGAGCTCGTTTTTGAGTTATAAGCGCTTCAAGCTAAAACAAGGGGGGTTTTTAGCAGGTCATATTGTTGCTATGGTAACCTATTGTGCCACAAATTTGACAGCAACGTGTTCACCTATGATTGGACAGTTTTTTGATACCATGATTTTGGCATCAACCGATATAGAGTGCTTATAATAACCCATCCAAGTCTACGTTTTGTAAAGTGCTGGAAACTCTTTCAAGCCACCTTAAGGTGGGGGTTTACCTGAATTAAAGTGAAATTTGAGGAAGTTTAAAGAGAGATTGAAAGGGGGAGAAAAGGTTATGGAACACCACCAGACAGTTGCCCGACCCCACAATGGCACTCGGGTTGTTAGGCAACTGTTTGGTGTGTATCTATCAATTTTTAACTTCAAACTCTAATTTTAAAACAACACCAAATCTTCAAAATTTCCTATTTCCATAAATTTTACTAATCCTTTGAGAAAAACTATCTGTCTCCAAATAAACCTAAAAATCACCAAAAAATTTACAAAACGGCGCAAAACATAGATGTGTGTAATGAGTGAACAGATTCTTGATTGCTTGAAACGTAAACGAGATATTTGCATTAAGAACATAATACCAAGCCAAAATACGGCTTTCAGGTGGACCCCCGCCTTAAGAGAACTTTTCAAGGTTTTTCAAGCTGTAGCTACTGTCAAGCTAATAGATGTGAAGAAAATCACAAATTTAACGCGTCTGTCACGATTAGATATGAAAACAGCGATTGCATGGCATTATAGGACAACAATAAGCTTAGCGCCAAAACGAGGCTTCGCCTCGTGCGAGTCTAAGAAATGCCTCCCAAAAGGGAGGCAAAGAGCATTTCACCTCTTATTTAAATTTAGTCGCATCGAAGGGGTGTTGGAGGCTCCTCGTGCGGGTGGACCGGTGAGGGTGGGACTCTGCAGAGACTCTGCTCCCGTTAACTCTACCCCATGAGGGGGGTAGGGGGGAGCAGAGAACGAGGAGCATTTTGTTTGGATTATTTTTCGTTTCTTTTTTCCCTTAAACAAACATGTTAAAACACGCGTTTTAACTTGTATCGATATCAGATTAATATATCTGGCATAAAAAAACCTGGGTTTAAATGTCAGGAATATTCGAAATTGTCCTCCTTTAAGGTGGGGGTTTACCTGAATTAAAGTGAAATTTGAGGAAGTTTAAAGAGAGATTGAAAGGGGGAGAAAAGGTTATGGAACACCACCAGACAGTTGCCCGACCCCACAATGGCACTCGGGTTGTTAGGCAACTGTTTGGTGTGTATCTATCAATTTTTAACTTCAAACTCTAATTTTAAAACAACACCAAATCTTCAAAATTTCCTATTTCCATAAATTTTACTAATCCTTTGAGAAAAACTATCTGTCTCCAAATAAACCTAAAAATCACCAAAAAATTTACAAAACGGCGCAAAACATAGATGTGTGTAATGAGTGAACAGATTCTTGATTGCTTGAAACGTAAACGAGATATTTGCATTAAGAACATAATACCAAGCCAAAATACGGCTTTCAGGTGGACCCCCGCCTTAAGGCGGGGGTAAACATGAACAGGAGTGAAATTTGAAGTAATATTAAAAGGAAATTGTTAGGATTAAGATGGGTTGGAAACACTACCAGACAGTTGACCCCCGCAAAAGAGAGCCCCAGGTTGGTAGGGGACTGTTTGGTATCTGTCTTCTAATTCTTCACTTCAAATTTCAATTTTCCAAATCCATCAAATCTTCAACATTTCACATTTTCCTCAATTTAACCTATCCGTTGAGAAAAAAATGTCTTCCCAAAATGCCCAAAAATCACCCAAAAATTTACACAAAACCGCCAAACAGTGGTTAATAAAATGAGCAGAGATATTTAGTGTCGCTTGAAACGTGACCGAGATATTTAGGTAGATTAAGCACCGCGAAAACGGCAAACGCTGAACGTCGGCTAGCCGTTTGTTGTTTGCCGTTCCGTCCGCGATGTTCGTCTGTTTAAGCTTCCCGACGACACGGCGGAACTGGGAACAAGGCTTAAGGCTTACAAAAATTGTCTACATTTGAAATTAACTAGTTAACTAAATGTTCGTTCAAAAATAAACTTTGTCAACTTATTGTTAAAAATATTAACTGAAATACAGTTTAGTAAAGGCCAGGCCCATATTTCTTAATTTTCCTAAGGCAAATGTTCTCGGTCGCCATTCACTGCGACTAGAAACAATGGACACGGAGAAGTCATGTATTTTCGGCTTGAATTTGAAACTCTTATCTTTACAAGCAGTTCATGTAGAAGTAGGATGATAAACGAAGCTTAGCTATAAGTGATCAAAATGTAGAAATAGTGGGTAAAAATGGGCTGCAAATACTCACGTTTTCGCGTTCCCTACAAACGGGAAAAATGTCATCCTCGAGTAGAAACGGCGGCCGGCAAACGGCAAACGCGGGAAATGTCAGATCACGTGACCATCTCTGCCGTTCGCGGGAAAAAAATACGCGGTGCTTAATCTCTCTAATGGCAGAAATGCCGTGTTAAGCGACGTCAAAAAAGCCTTCACGCTTACCCCCGCCTTAAGCCTTTGAAGGTTTCTGTTAATGTAACCGTAGCGCTTAATCAAAGAAAACGAAAATATACCAAAATTTCTTAAGTGTTGGGTTCAAGAGTACCTTCCTACGTTGATTATTTAACTATAGTTCGACCGCTATGCAATAAGCAAGAATTCGCTCGCTCGTACAAGTTTTATGGCAGGCATTACCTGCGAAATTAAACTTAACCTTGCATGCAATTTCTACGCGTAAATTTCTGATGGAGCCACTTACATGTAACCACAAGCATATTTAGTAAACAACGACTACAGCAACCTTTTCTAGAATCTCTTTAACATATACAATAAAGAGATAAAAAAACCAATAAGTTAGCCTGTGAACAGGCTCTCGGTTCTTTTGGGAAAAAAAATAGCACCGAGAGAGGAAAAGGGGGGGGGGGGGGGAGGGCCTTTTCGCATTTCCCTCTCCCCAGTTCCCCGCTCGACTAAAGACCAATAAGTCAAATCGTCCAGGCCGTTTTACCGGACATTTTAGGTCTAGACCCAGGCCCGTAGGGAGGGGGGGGTGCGATGGGTGCGCCCGCACCCATCGCACCGCACTGCTGAGGTCCACTTTTTTGTTAAAAAAATAAATAGTAAAAAAAAAATAATAGTGTTGTTCTGTTTGCCAAGATGCACCCAAGGAGGCTTGAGCTTGGCACACTTCTGAAAGATCGTGATGATCAGCAGCCAGCCGAGTGAACAATACGGATTTACAACTTTATTTCTATTTTTGGTTATTTTTAAATAGTGACATTGGCATTGTTATTCTCTACATTGTAAAATACATACGTAAAGCATTCTCTTTGCCAAAAAAAATCAATTTTGAAGTTCAAAATTTGACAAATATCCACGTTTTTAGGTTCGCTTTTAGCGACCTATATTGCTATCATACTGACCTTCAAAACGCACGAAATGCAGTCTCAGACAACTTAATTTTCAAAATTTCCCGGGGGGGCATGCCCCCCGACCCCCCTAGTAAAGAGCGCCTCCGGCGCTCGTTGGTCCGTATAATCAACTGATCGCACCCACCCGTAAAAAATCCTGGCTATGGGCCTGAGACCTGTTAGCATTCGCAGCTGGAAGCCTAAGTGACCACTGTCGCTTAGGCTTCCAGTTGAGGTGCATGTCAAGTAAAGCATTTTGTGTGACAAGCATAATAGTTCTAACCGTAAGTTCTAAGAAGGTTGCTATTCTGACAAAACTGCAGCAAACTTGCTATAAGAAACAGTTTTCCATTCCTACGAGTTGCAATACTCAGCTTATTCTCCGTTATTTGATGAGAATGATTGAAGTTGTCCGGACAGCAAAGTCAATCGAGTAAATGAGCCCCTTCGGTTTCCTGCTGTACATAAAAAATTTTCGATAGACCCGGAATTGAAATCCCTGAAGCCAGGCATAATCAACAAGCATTCTGAAATGTATGGATTTCCGGGCAAGTGTCCGGCAATCCATACATTTGTTAGTAAATTTTGAAGTCTTTGAATGGCTGTATCTTGTTCAATATTGGCCCAATTAACACGAAACCTGAGGATTTTGTAAAGCTTGGTGTGCTCTTTCTGAATATATGGGCCTTGTGTTGTTAATCCCATAATACACGGACTCATACCCAGGCCCTCACGGTATGAAATCCGGCAATGCTACTCCGGGGCCGTTCGTCTGGGATACGTCACCGAAAATCAATTTGACCTTGAAGGCCTGGGAGAAAGAATCAGTCTATGAACAGACCAAAATAGACCTCAGCACGAGGCTCTGGGAAATAAACCCCACAAACTCTGTAGTTATTCCCAAGAGCCTCGTACTGCTGTTTTAGGCTGAATTGAAATATATCGAAATTGGTCTATTAAGGCTCAATTTTTAATTTAATTATCACACCATCATAAAGCAAAGCTGATCAGCAATCCTGTAGAAAAGTTCGTGCAAGTTGGCATGCTGTGGCCACACGAGGAATGTGTCCAATACATATAACCCTTCCTGTCTTGACATACAGTTGAGTCCTCAGGGAAATGGTCCCTTAATAGAGGTTGGTGTACCTTGAATATTTTTCACAATCGGTTTCATTTCTAAGTGAGCATGTTACACTTCATGACAATCATGATAAATGTGTGTTTGAATGTTTTTATCACTCGTCACCTGCTATTTCGGACTCTTATATGTCATCGTCTTCTAAAACAAAGCAGTTTTTTCGGGTGGCCTATTAATAGGGGTAAAAAAAATAAATAGAAAAACCTCATCGGGACGATCAAAAGGTGGCCATGGTCGCTTAATAGAGGTGGCCACGGCCGCTTAACATCGATTTATTTAGTGCACACAATTCAGCTCAATAGCCCCTTTAAATTATATTTTAGCTTTTCTCAATTGCATTAAAACGTAATCTTACGCGGATGCAGTGCAATGTCGGTATGAAACTACAAAATCGTCCAAAATGTGCCTTGCATGTTGGATTATTTTAATTATTAACATAGTCATTTTTCTTGAACAACTCTGTCCAAGGGGGAAAGGTGCATGAGGTTATCCCTATGTAAAGCACCAACCCGTGAGACAAGGCCAGACCACAACACCGGGAACTACGTGCCCTACTC
The DNA here is from genome assembly GCA_964020085.1 of Micromussa lordhowensis. NCBI lineage: Eukaryota > Metazoa > Cnidaria > Anthozoa > Scleractinia > Lobophylliidae > Micromussa > Micromussa lordhowensis. The sequence continues at coordinate 47,165 of CAXHUQ010000803.1, read as the reverse complement.
TTTTCGATAAGTGTGTGGGTTCTTTAACGTCCCCTGCTAACCATGTAACATTGAAGATGCAGGAGACGGGGCCTACGGTTTATAGTCCTTATCCGAGAAGACCTGAACATCTAACCATTTGCAGATGAATTTACAAAGGCAGCACATTCTCCTCAGTTATTTTAAGACCCTGAGTGTTGGTCCGGTCTGGGGCTCGAACCCTCGACCTTCCGCACAGCAGACTGGCGCTCTACCAACTGAGCTAACCAGAGTACATCCAAATAAATCACTGTTGAGCTCCGCTTTTAGGCTTGGCTAAATCTATATATTAGATGCACAAAACACGATGGGTGTTTACTTCTGTCTAAGCTAATATATATATTTAGCCAAGCCTAAAAAAGCGGAGCTCCTGGGCCGGGATGTTCAAAGCCCGATTAAGCTAACCCAAGATGAACGAGAATTTTGATTTGAGTTTTTTTAGTTTGCGGAGCAGTGAGGTTTTCTGTATTACGTTAAATAAATAAATTAAATAAGTAAATTGACTTTGTTTAACGAGGGTAGCACATAACAGTCTTCGACTGACAAACCCGTGGCCCTCGAATTCCAGATCGAATTGGAATTTAGAAATTTTGATTTTTGAGGAGGGAGGAAAACCGGAGAACCCGGAGAAAAACCCTCGGAGCTAGGGCGAGAACCAACAACAAACTCAACCCACATATGACGCCGGGTCCGGGAATCGAACCCGGGACACATTGGTGGGAGGCGAGCGCTCTCACCACTGCGCCACCCCAGCTCCCTTCTGGTTTTTTTTTTTGAGTAATCCCAAACTACACAAAACAAAAGCAGTGAAAAAAAATTTGTATACCTTGGTTAACTTTTAATCTTGGGTTAGCTTTAACCGGCTTCTGAACAACCCCGCCCTGATTGCAACAATTAACATGAACCTGCGATCCAATCGAATACCGGCACTTGATAAGCGGTCAACACCTAAAATTGAGCCCACGATATGGTTACCAAATACTGGTCAACGGATGCCTTGTTTTGACAAGTGCAATTGACCATAACGTGGATGTCCAATATCAAAGAAGGACGCTATAAATCAAGGCTGTATGTTACGCTGTTAGCTGGAGTATGGCCGCTTCCGTCGTCGCCATGGTGCGTACGCGCCCACGTGCAGAACCACTAGCCATGACAATCATGGGAAAATCCATTCATGGTTTTCTTTTCTTTCCTATATGAGTATGGGGCTCCGCTACTTCGCTACTGACAATTAGAAATGTTTCGGTCACGTGATTCAAGCTCAGTGTTTGGGCAGAAGACCAAAGACGCTGCGCGGTCGAACTGATCACAGCCATCTATTTTCTCGAAATTTTATTCGATCGTTGAACGCGCGGATAGAATCGCGAGAGAACTGGACGCCAGCGAAAAACGAGAAACTTGTCGGGGAGGGAGTATGGACCTTCGTTTGGCTCGCTTCGCTCGCCTCCCCGCTCCTACCACCTCGTGCTTCACGGTGGTTTCTCTCGCTTTTTCTTTCGCGTGCTTTGAATAATACAGAGACTGAACAGTCTATCGAATCTTCTAGCATAAATAGTATTAAACTAACAATAAAATAAGCAGCGCATACCGATAAGGAGTGTTAATATTTATCTGAATGATAGGTGTTGAGAGTTCGTCCTTGAATTACCATTTGAGAGAGACAAGCTGATATGGCCTCATATGCGGATACGCGGAAGCAAACGACTGATATTGGTGTCAAGCGTCAAAACATTGAATTCTATTAACTATGGCCAAAAGAACTCTACTGCTCGTCATTTTAAGTTTGTTCCCGATGTTTGAAATGCGATGAATGTCTCCGGTGTTCGATATGTTATTAAAGTGACAACAAAACAGGCAGCATACTCTTACGGAATGCTTTGCTGAATAATAATAGGCCACGTTCGATATATCAATATTCTAACATGGCTCCGAGGCTTTCAGGACAAACTTCTATATTTGGTGTTGTTTTCTTTGTATCCAAGTCTCTTTTGGGAATTGTGAGCAAAAGAAACTTAACAAATTTGACCCCTCGGAGCCTTGTTAGAATATTGATATATCGAACGTGGCCTATTATTGACGCTTATTTCGTTCTTAACGTAGCATGTGACAGAGAAGTCCTGATTTAGCCGGGTAAAACCCCTCATTATCATACGCAGGAAGACGAATAAAACAACACTGACTGCAAAACGTTTGTCATTGAATCTCAGCATTACTAACTGAAGGTTTATAAGAGTTGGACTCTTGTGCTAACTAATACGCTAGTGGGGTTTTAAACTTTTGATCTACTGGACACCGATTAACGATGACTGGCTGCAACAGGACACTGATGGAGGTGCTTGGCCATGTCGTGTTCAGGTTCACAAGTGGAGTCTCTGAGCAATACAACCCAGACGAGCTTGAATACACGGCAGAGTCTTTTGGCTACAGTCCTCTAGAAAGCACAGGACAAGAATGGTATCATCACGGACATCCTGATGCGGAGTGTATTTATCAAGAATACAGCGTCAGAGAAGCCACAAGCTTGGACTATCAAGCGCGGTCTAACATCCATGCAATCAGGCTTACAAACTCTTTCTCAACAGAAGAAAACGATGAGAGACATAACGATCAGGAAGACGAAATCGAAGCCATGGCTTGGAAGCGACTCAGACCATCCGCTCTCCGAACGGTTGGTAAATCAATGTACATTGGAGCTTTGATTTCTTTACTAACTGCCACCATCATAGGTTTAGTATACATATTGATATACTATCTATGTTTTAAAACTATAACCAACTGTGAATTTTACCCAAAGAAGTCCATTCCAGTAAACGTGCAATGGATGAGATCAATTTCTGCTGCAGTCTCTTGTGTTTTTCTATACTTCTCCTTCTTTGTATACATCTTATTTCTTTTTCGCCCACATCAGTTAATGGGGATCAAACGAAAACTGATCCTAGTTGCTTGCCTCGCACATTTCTTGGACACATCTTATCGAGTGATTTTACAAGCCCTGGGAATATCGCATTCCAAGCTTTCTACTTTGCAGAAACTTCCTCTCAATATTGTGTTTTTCACGAGTGTATGTGGGCAAGCCTATCTTCTAACGAATCACTTCCGTCTGCTACGGACTTGGAGACAGAAGATTGCCTTGGGCTTACAAATTACAGTTCCTTTCTGTTCTATTATAATTGTTGCCGTTGCCGTGGTCTCTATAATTTACCCACTGTATAACAAGCAAGGGGAGGAAAGTGTTCTACGCCTGGTAATCGCACTCTTTGCTCCTCTCATTGGAGTCCTATTTAAAGTAATATCACGAATAATTGTTCAGCGTGCAGGGAGTATTATCCATCCGGGATATTCGTGTGTTCTGTTAGCGCCATTGTATTGTGCCTCAGCGATTATGTTCCGAGTATTGCAGGCAGATCTCGACAGTTTACAATCCATGGCTGTTCTTGGATTGATTCACGGCGCTACAGAAGTTATGGAACGAAGCACTATGGTCGTGGTTGATCACATTTGTCACGTGATATGCAAAAGAACATCAGCTCCGTGGGGAAGTTTTCGTACTCCTCGCCGTGAGAGACTAATGGCTGATATCGCTATCATGAGCATGTTGTATGAATCAACTGCTATAGTGTCTGTTAACGGATTATTGTACTTGTATCGGTTTATATACTTAAAAGACGATTCTCTCCTGGAGCTGCTACATTCTTTTGGTATCACAACTTCAGTTCAACTGGTGATCGAGTGGTTTTTCACCAGCGTCTCTCTAGCGATCGAGACTCGCTATCAGAATATAGCTGTTATGGCTGTTTGGCAAAGAAGATGGAAAAGACACATTTTAATGTTACTTGTAACTACTATGTCATCAGCACTATGGTTTAGTTCAAACCTTGTAGGCATGGCACATGAGCAGTTTAAAGAGCCCTTCAATCAGCCTTGTAAAATGCCGTTTGCTTAAAGCTAGAGATCACAAAGACTTTGATCTGGAAGCTGCTCGACCCGAACAATGCCACACATGATGATGACCACTAAGATCCGTGATTCTTGTTGATTCTGGTCGGTGTACTTTAGGCTAAAATAGCAATTTAAAATCAATGGCCTGAGAGACTGACTTTGTAAAGAGATTATCTGTATTGGTTTGGCTTTGACTGAGCTTCTCGATTGGCTTAAAAAAAAAATCCAGTTTCGACATGCCCTTTCAATATTAAGAACTGATATTTTTGTAGCTCGATCAGTAAATGAAGTGCTCGTGCTTGTGTACAAATATTGTAAACAAATATCATCCTATTTGCTGACTCGATTTATATTTTTTGTAAAAATAAATATTGCAATGTGCTTGTAGTATCAGACATAATACCATTACCATACTTTTAGCTAACGTGTTGATTATTTGCTTTTATACGTATAACCGAGTTCTTTACTTGTCACTGCAATGAGAAAGTCTGATGTTGTTACTCAACGGCCGACTGTATTCATGCAATAGAATAAAGGTGTCTACCAGAGTCTTTGACTAGGATCCTCTACAATGCCAGGCTGAGAATAGTATTACTATCCTTAAAAGCCAAATCGGTGGAGGTCTGACCAATCTGTTCTATCAGTGCGGAAGTTGTAAAAATGGAGGGGTATTTTGTGATGCAAATTTATCGGACGCACGAATGCAACTAAGCAAGTCCCTGGGGCGGAGTACAAGCCCCTGGGGCGGAGTACAAGTCCCTGGGGTGGAGTACAAGTCCCTGGAGTGGAGTACAAGTCCCTGGGGCGGAGTACAAGTCCCTGGGGCGGAGTACAAGTCCGTGGGGTAGAGTACAAGTCCCTGGGGCGGAGTACAATTCCCTGGGGTGGAGTACAAGTCCCTGGGGCGGAGTACAAGTCGCTGGGGCGGAGTACAAGTCCCTGGGGTGGAGTACAAGTCCCTGGGGCGGAGTACAATTCCCTGGGGTGGAGTACAAGTCCCTGGGGCGGAGTACAAGTCGCTGGGGCGGAGTACAAGTCCCTGGGGTGGAGTACAAGTCCCTGGGGCGGAGTACAAGTCCCTGGGGCGGAGTACAAGTCCCTGGGGTAGAGTACAAGTCCCTGGGGCGGAGTACAAGTCCCTGGGGCGGAGTACAATTCCCTGGGGTGGAGTACAAGTCCCTGGGGCGGAGTACAAGTCGCTGGGGCGGAGTACAAGTCCCTGGGGTGGAGTACAAGTCCCTGGGGCGAAGTACAAGTCCCTGGGGCGGAGTAAAAGTCCCTGGGGCAGAGATTCAACCAGACAGTTCCCGTTCCCTGTTGTCGTTATAAAACCTGCTTCACGTATGGATGTATATCGAGTTATAGATACACTTGAAAGTTAAAAGAGCACTCGAAAATCTAGATCTACTCTTGCATTTGACTACGCTCATTCACGCTTCCAGAACCAGAGCCGCATGTCTATACATGTCCATCTTAGTCGGCAGTGACAATCTTACTTCAAACAACTAGCTGATCATATCACAGGTCTCCTGAGTTACTTTTCGCTCCTGCCAAGCTAAGAGTGACATTCCATGCGCCTCTCTCGCGTTCAACAACTTGACTCCTGCATGTATCCAGACAAAACTTGACTGAAGCAGGCTAAGCAGAAACGATAAGCATGAAGCGATTCTTTGTTATTCACAGCTATGGACTGCGTAAGCATAGTTTTTCAAAGTTTTTAAAAAGCGTTTTGGCGTCCCCGCAATTCTTCAGTTATTCAGCTAAAAGTAAGGTTAGCTTGTAGTTCTTGAGAGAGTACTTTTAACTCACTTTCTGAGCCAAACATTTTAATTTCATTATGAGTAATACGCTGATAGAGGGGTCTAGGGTTCATTGTTTTGAGTTTTACACGATGCATGCTGGACAGAAAGCTTGAATAAACTCAGAAAAGAATAGGTTTCGATCTGTGAACGCACGGGTCGAGAGGAATGACGTATTTCGATCCAGCCACTAACAGAAAATGCAACCAAGCTCGAACCACTGAAAGATGTTTGAGAACACTTTGAAAATACAGTCCCTTTTGTTCAAATAGTCATGAAGTTGTCACGTTATCATATCGACAAGATAAATTCAACTCTTTCGGCTCCAAAATTTGGATGTGGCATACATGGAGATCTGGGCTTAGTTTGCGTGAAAAAGGCTCTCTAGACTCGGAAGAAATGCATTCTCTATGATTTGCCGAAAAAAGAAACCCTTACATGAACAGCCAGTAACTTGATCATAAATATTGGGCGACATCATCTACAAGCTTTTTACTTAGATTTTCAAGTCGAAACTTAAGGGTTTCCGTACACAACAGTGATACGGCCCGCTGATTTCTTGACAAAAGGCTTAGAACGATACTAAAGCAAATAAAACAAGAAGACATAATTTTTCAACTGTAGATTGTCACCGAATTTCCGTGACATTGCTTGTTGTACTCCTAAGAGCAGGTGTCGATTAAACTAATACACTACTTGGGCTTTGAAATATTTGAACCACTGGTCTCCGAACAAACAACAATGAGTAGCAACACACTGATAGAGGTGTTTGGTCATATCGTGTTCAGTTTTACACGAGGGGTGACAGAGCACTACAACCCACAAGAACCTGAATTCACGGTAGAGTCTTTTGGCTACAGTCCTCTAGAAAGCACAGGACAAGAATGGTATCGTCACGGAGATCCTGATGAGGAGTGTATTTATCAAGAATACAGCGACAGAGAAGCCACAACTTTAGACTTTATAAGATCCAGCAGAATTAATGCAAGCCTTATCGACGCAAGTTTACCAGAGGAGAACGAAGAAACACAGGAAGATCAACAAGAAGAAGATAGATCAATGTTTTGGAAGCGACTCAGACCATCCGCTCTCCGAACAATTGGTAAATCAATGTATATTGGAGCTTTGATTTCTTTACTAACTGCCACCATCATAGGTTCAGTATACATGTTGATGTCTTATTTATGTTATAAAACTGTAAACAACTGTGAATTTTACCCAGAGAAGTCCATTCCTGAAAAAGTGCAATGGCTGAGATCAACATCTGATGTAATCGCTTGTGTGTTTCTACACGGTACGTTCTTTGTATACACCTTATTTCTTTTTCGCCCACATCAGTTAATGGGGATCAAACGAAAACTGATCCTGGTTGCTTGCCTCGGATATTTCTTGGACACAATATATCGAGTGGTTCTACAAGCCCTGGAAATATCTCATTCCAAGCTTTCTACTTTGCAAAAACTTCCTCTCAATGCTTTGTTTTTTATGAGTGTATGTGGGCAAGCCTATCTTCTAACGAATCACTTCCGTCTGCTACGGACTTGGAGACAGAAGATTGCCTTGGGCTTACAAATGACAGCTCCTTTCTGTTCTATTATAATTCTGGCCGTTGCTGTGGTCTCTATAATTTACCCAGTGTATAACAAAGAAAGTAAGAAAAGCAAACTGCGCCTGGTAATCGCACTCTTTGCTCCTCTCATTGGAGTCCTATTTAAAGTAATCTCACGAATTTCTGTTCAGCGGCTAGGCAAAATTACCCATCCGGGGTATTCGTTTGTTTTGTTAGCGCCATTGTATTGTGCCTCAGCGATTATGTTCCGAGTATTGCAAGCAGATCTTGACAGTTTACAATCAATAGCTGTTCTTGGGTTGATTCACGGCGCTACAGAAGTCATAGAACGAAGCACGATGGTTGTAATTGATCACTTCTGTCACTTGATTTGCAAAAGAACTTCAGCTCCTTGGGGAAGTTTTCGTACTTCTCGCCGTGAGAGACTAATGGCTGATATCGCTATCATGAGCATGTTGTATGAATCAACTGCTATAGTATCTGTTAACGGATTACTGTACTTGTATCAATATATTTACTTAAAAGACGATTTCCTTTTAGAGCTGCTACAGTCTTTTGCTATCACAACTTCAGTTCAACTGGGGATCGAGTGGTTTTTCACCAGCGTCTCTTTAGCGATTGGGACTCGCTATCAGAATATAGCTGTCATGGTTGTTTGGCAAAGAAGATGGAAAAGACACATTTCAGTGGCAGTTTTAGCTACTATGTCATCAGCTGTATGGGTTAGCTCAAACCTTTTAGACATGGCACATGAGCGCTTTGATGTGCCCTCAAATCAGTCTTGTAAAATGCCGTTTGCTTAAAGCTAGAGATCACAACCGGCTTTGATCTGGAAGCTGCTTGACCTGAACAATGCCACACTGCTGACTACAGAGACCCTTGATTCGGCTGTGGACTTCCAATGGATTGTGTATTTTCGCGCCATTACTCAAGTGACTTGAAATCAGACACTAAAGGGCTCAGTCTACTGTTACCTCGTCAGTGTGGAGTTTCGGGATTACATTTTTGACGTGCCTCGACTAAGGAAGAACTTCAACGTGCGGAGTCTGTTTGCCGGCTTTAGTTATGCAAGTGCTAATATAACTTAAATATTCCACAATATGGTTTTGATGAGCGCGAGATTTTTATGAGGTGATAGTTGAGAAGTAAATGCGACCATTGCTACATTTCTAGTGCGTAGTCGTTGCTAGGTCCAGTCACAAAGCGTTGTCATAGAACTTCTTTTGCAGTTTTCAAGATAAGTTATTTTCCATTTTTCAATTGCTGTGTCATGCTGCCTTGTTTTTGAAAATTAACTGCACTCTCCTCGAGAAAAGCTTACGAGATGCTTTGTTTATTCTTTGTTATTACATTCAGGTATTCACGCTGAGTTTTCCCTCGAGAACCTTTAAAACCTCGTTATTTCGCAAAAAAATAAACGATACTCAAGGAGAAATGATATGTATACAAGGCTCAAAACTGGGAAAGAACCTTAATTATAAAACTGAACATTTTCGACATTATGTCTGTCACAGTATGTCTAGCGCGACAGACCATGTATACTGATGGGCATGCGCGGCCTTTGCATTTTGTAATCACTCGTTCGCTTGAACTCATAGCGATTAAAAAAGACTTTGAACAAACTCATTCTTGTATCTGGACTCCATTCTATCACAATCTCGTCATTAGGTTTTATGATACTGAAGGTCTTGCCAACCCTTCTATGGGTCTGAATTTTTTGGTCCCTCAAACTCTATCAGAGTAATAATGTTCGCGAAAACGATTTCTTAGTGTTCTTCCAGGCCCTTTTCCAGTCCAACTAACGTAAAACGCCTTAAAACAGAGTACAAGTTATGCACTACATTACGTTGCACGATGTGCAATCAAAACCATCGGTGATTTTGGTTGAGCGTTTCGCCCCGGACAAGTTAACAACTTTGAAAACGAAACGACAAGTGTTAAATTGCGCGCGCGAGCATTTTAAACAGCCGGCCTGGTACCGTTAATCGACGGATTTGAAAAAATCCTTTGACTAAAGAGTTGCCAAGATTCTTGTTCTTTTAAAAGGCAATTATGTAAATCACACTTTGAAATTAAAAAACAAATGCTATACGACCCTAGTCAAAAATGAGACGGTAAAGAAATGCACAAAGATTTATAACGCACGTGCATTGTGTTATTTTCCTTTTCGTTGCCGCCGTCATCGTAGTTTGCTTAAGCTCCCCAATAAGAAATTTATTGCAGGACTTAAACTACCAGAAATCTTAATTTGGGACAATGCCCGGTCCAATACTTAGAGAATATTGGATCGGCAATGGCGCAATCTGATTGGTTGATTTTAATTATTGGGCATCTGAACTAACTTAGTTGGATAATGTTTGTTCTCATCATTCGATGCATTTTTCCCTTCCTTTTCATTGCTCGAGAGACCACCACGTGACCTGCAAATAACTGCCTACAAATAATGGTCTGCTCATGTGTAGTACCATCTAAATGCAATAGTGTTGTTGTTCTGCTCATGCGTAATTGAAACCACACTCTTGGGTGAAAATGGCAGAGCGCTTCCCTGAGCTGTCAGAGAGTGATTTAAATATGATAAACTTGTTGATCGAATGATAAAACAATTATTGAGCTCGGATATCGCAAATTATTATTCAACAAACTGCAACACTATCCAAATATGGTCATGATGCTCTCGATATCTGTCATCCGTAGGTAACAGATATCCGGCGGTATACGTAGCTTCGTACGTGGAAAGAAAAAGTGAAGTGAGAAAATGTCGACAGAGAGATTTAAAAATGTTAGGCTGTTTTGTTATCAATTTGTTGAATAATAAAACAATTATCCTGCTCAATCTCGCGGAATATCGTCTGATTTTAGCCGACTCGGCCTACGGCCTCGTCGGCTAAGTATCAGACGATATTCCGCGCGATTTCGCAGGATAATTGTTAATTATTATTCGCTACTTGCACATGACCCATAATCCCTTGCGTTTTGGGGGGGTAACCAGTAGAAGAAATGTATGGTATCATGATAAAAATTAGTTCGGTGAGCTCGCAAAACCAGCTACTAATGCTTAAAAATGCACCAGAATTTACCAAAATCATGATGGGAGAAATTTGTACTAGTTTATAACTAAATGTAGAGAATTTTTTTGTCCATACATCGTCTGTAAAATTACAAGACGATGTATGGACAAAAAAAAAATTCTCTACATTTAGTTATAAAACTAGTACAAATTTCTCCTATCATGATTTTGGTAAATTCTGGTCCACTTAGCCCTTCCCTCTTTATTCTTGCTGTGGAATTGTTAGCTTTGAAGATCCGTCAGAGCCCAAACTGCAGAGGTATACGTCTACCAAATGATAAAGAAGCGAGAATTTCACAATTTGCTGACGATACAACTATCATAACAAATAGTACAGACTCCCTCAAATCACACCTCCAAACCATAGAAGTGTTTGGGGTCATCTCAGGGTTGAAATTAAATAGAAAGAAGACCAAAGCAATGTGGTTAGGTTCCATGAAACACAATACTTCTAAGATACTAGAATTCAAAAGCACAAGAGAACCAATTAAAGTCTTGGGGATCTTTCTAGGATATAATCAAGATAAGAACATTGCAGAGAATTTCCTCAACAGAATTAGGAAAATGAAAACTAAATTGAATTTATGGCTTTCGAGAGATCTCACGCTCTATGGCAAATCTTTACTGGCTAAAACGTTAGGTGTATCCCAATTAGTTTACGCAGCATCTTTGCTTTCGGTTCCAAATGCAGTTATCAAAATTGTCCAAACAGAACTTTTCTCTTTCCTATGGAAAAACAAAAAAGATAAAATAAAGCATTAAGGGAGCAGTTCTATATCAGCCTCTGGCGCAAGGGGGACTAAATTTTATCAATTTTGCCACAATGGTGAAATCCTTACGCTTAGCATGGATAAGTAGGTTACTAGGAGATACCGATGATTCATGGAAAGCTATCCCGAATTACTATCTATCAGAATACGGCGGCCTCCAGTTTCTTCTCAAATGCAACTATAATACTGAATCCATAAACAAATGTTTACCTAATTTCTATCGAGAACTGCTACAATATTTCCAAGAATTTAAAAACAAGACCAATATATTTCCCCACGGTGAATTCTTACTGTGGAACAACAAGGCCATAACCATTGAAAATCACCCCGTCTTTTGGAGATCCTGGCTCAAACGGAAAATTCTTTATGTACAAGATGTCCTAAATGCGGAAGGGAATTTCCTAACGCTTGAAGAATTCCTAAACAAGTTTAAAATTAAAACAAATTTTCTTTACTACCTGCAATTAATTGCTGCTATTCCATCGGATTTAAAAAAGAAAGCTGCCACAATTGAAATACCCTCGCAAGAATTGCTAGACACAGCTAAACTGTCTTCTTCAGTGATTGCTACAGATGTAAATTTAGATTTAACTGAAATGCGCTGCAAAAACTACTATACAATTCTTAGTGGAAACGGCATCACCGAGCCGACGGGCATTAAAAACTGGAAAAACAATTTCCCTGATTATTTCACAGATTGGGGAAAAAAATTTTCGTTTATATATAAATCCACAAGGGATAATAAATTACGACAATTCTCATTCAGATTACTGCACAAAATATTAATGACCAAAAAGGAGCTTTTTAAATTCAGACTAATTGAGGATGAAGCATGTACTCTTTGTCTTCTACCAGACTCTATAGAACATACATTTCTAGATTGTACTGTAGCGACAGCCTTTTACTCAAAAGCCATATCATGGTTCAATCATGAAAATGACACCGACATTACACTTTCAAGTAAGCAAATAACCTTTAACGACATCCCCCGTTTAACTCATCTAACCGATCACCCAAGACGCAGACTACACCTTTTCGTCATTATTCTAAAACAATACATTTACGCCTGTAAGTGTTTGCACAAGAAACCCAACATGCAGGAATTTCAAAGAAAAGTTATACTGAGGGTCTCCCAGGGGTTTTTGGGGAACAAGGGAACAGGGGGAATTTGGCAACGGGAACACGGGAGCAAAGCAAAAAAATCGTAGGGAACAAGGGAACATCAAATCGGTTAGGGAACAGGGGAACAAACACAAAAAATTACAAGGCCCTTCGTTTTTTACATAAACGTGGGGATGATAGAAGATTTTCTGCTGTTTTCTGATTTCTTTGGCAATTTTTTTTTCCCATCTTCCGTGTCTACTCGTGTCTCGCTCGTCTCTGTGGCCTCTAGCTCGCTCTTTTCCGACAAGTGCCGACCATTGGTTTAATATTTTTAAATATTATTTTTAAAACTTGTCACGTGCAATTCATGCAAGACAGCGTGACAGCGCCAGGGCCGTTCGTATACGGCCGAGTTGTTCAGGTCAGACCAGGTCAATTTTGACAGCACATGGGCAGCTGGTGAATTCGAAAGTCCTGGGATGGATGAGGTCGATCTCGGTAGAAATGTTGACCGTATGTCGCTGCCAGTGACTGCAGCGATTTACCAAAATGGAGTGGAGAAGCCAGCAATGCGCTGGACATTTGAAATGGCGATTGGCGCCATTAGCGACCAAAAGTTGAATGGATTCTTTCAAAGATTAAGAGGAGGATTTGGAATTGCAGATCGTTGCTCTGAACTTACAATACGCAAATTCAAAGTCTCACTGAGTACCAAAGACTTCAAAGTTACGCCAGAATTCCCAAAGGGACGACTCTTCGAAATCGATTGCGAAGAACAGTGGCAGGCTGCATTGAAATACCTCGTGAACAAAGAGCGAGAATTAATAGGTACGTGCTGTGCATTAACTTATACTTATAGCTACTTATTAAAACAACAGCAATTTTCAAAGGACTTGGAAAGCATTATTTGTTTTATATATTTGCCAATATTGGTTGACTGATGTCACTGATACAGAAAGCTAAACTGGGATTGTTTTGATATAATTGACTACTTACGTTTACACCTAGACGATGTGGTCACTTATGTGACTTATTCGACGTTTGAACTGGGCCTTAAAATGTGGGTCAAAGGTTTTATTTATGAACCCAAATTATACCACGACTGAAGAAATGTATTATTGACCATTATTTCGTGTTCAGCCCGACATTGGAAAGCTTTCAGTTTAAAGATTACTGCCAATATTTTCTCGGGGTCTTCTATATTATTTGAAAAACGATACGGGCTCCTAAGGCGACGCAACAAACACACAAACACGGCGGCGTATTACATTCACAGGTCATAATGACCTCATAATGTAGCTATCAAATCATAACATATTTTTTTATTTCAATTTCAGTGAAAGTTAAAGAAATAGATGTAATTTCTGCGTCTACCGAAACAGCTGACCCCACAGCTACCCCTGACAAACCACCAAAACGCCGCAAAACAGAGGTTAAACAGGATTCCCACCGGCAGCTAGACGAAAAGTTGTACAAATCCCTGGTTAACAAAAAAGTGACTGAGGTTGCTAGGACAGACTGGCAGGACCAAAAATGGGAACGATTTAAAGCTGGTAGGAATGTAGATTAAAACAATGGTAAACAACGTTAATCATCTTAAAAATAATCGTGGCAGTTCCATCATCTTATTAAGAAAAACGCCATTTTTAAAGGCACTCAAAAACTCGAAGAAATTCGGTCTAAAATGGCGAATACTTCCGAAAGTGAAACTAGAGCGTAAACAAGTTCTTTCCTTTCTGACTGTCACCAAAATTGAAAAAGAGTAAATAAATACATATTAATTATTGATTACATATTAGAATTACCGGTAATCCCAGTAGTTGTTTATTCCAACACAATTCATTTTAATACCAGATATCGAAAGAACATATCCTGGTTCCTGTGCCAATAATGAGAGGTGGATTGTTTGTAAGTGCGGGACAGCTGTTATGTTGAACAAGCCTAGAGCTTTGAAATTCTTTGGCGATAGTAAGTATTTTAGATTTTTTTCTTGTCATTCCAATGCAAGGCCAAGACGTGCGAGAAAGAGGCCACATACGGACGATTTTCTGTATTATGACGACTGAAAATTTGAGGTCAGGATTCTTAGTATTCCCCAAGCATTATCTTCATTTGTTGGAAAAAGTTGATTCAATTACAACGATTTGTTTTAATTTTTGTTACAAAATACGTTCACAAAGTCAAAAATGTCACAGAAATAATGATCAAAATTTATCAGCAACACTGTAGACCTTCAGTTTGGTTAATTAGGACGTATATGGAAAGAATAAGAGATAAAATTTAATCTTGAAAGAGAATTAGGGAACAAGGTGAAATTTTGGACGGGAACAAGGGAACAGAGTCAAATTTTTGATGGGAACACGGGAACACAGACCCCCCCTGGGGGACCCTCTATACTACAATGGCAAATGGAGAAATGCGCTCTTCCCTAAATCAGAGATTTTCCCGCGAAGCTTTTACTCTGATTTAACTAGTCATTTATTACAGACACGCTAAATCAAAAGCCCAAAGTCTTACCTTTTTTTTTTACCAAACTTCTCTAAATCTACCTTGTACTGTTAATAGAAAGTAACTAAGATGTCGTTTTGTAAAGTAATTCAAATAATTTTAAGTAGGCAAGTAGGTTTAATTAAAGAATTGTGCTCTGTACTGTACTGTAAGTGATGTTTTGTTTAGCACTGTAATGTAAGTAACGCTGTGACTGTTAGTAAGTGATCGTTAGCATAAGTAAAAAATAACCTCTAGGAATTACTTCTGGCTAATCTAATAACTAAAGAAATATAATAAGTAGGAGAGAAGTTGAGTAATGTAAGTAGAGTAATGTAATGTAATGTAAGTTTAGTTCTGTACTTTATTGTAAGTGTAAATGTAAGAATCATATTAGTGTTGCAAATAAAAAAAATAAAAAAAATAAAAAAAATTCTGGTGCATTTTTAAGCATTAGTATAGCTGGTTTTGCGAGTTCACCGAACTAATTTTTGTCATGATACCATACATTTCTTCTTCTGGTTACCCCCCCAAAACGCAAAGGATTATGGATATGTGCAAGTAGCGAATTCAACAAATTGTAACACTTTCCAAATATGGTCATGATGCTCTCGATATCTGTCATCCGTAGGTAACAGATATCCGGCGGTATACGTAGCTTAGTACGTGGGAAGAAAAAGTGAAGTGAGAAAATGTCGACAGAGAGATTTACAAGGATTTAGGCTGTTTTGTTATCAATTTGTTGAATAATAAAACAATTATCCTGCTCAATCTCGCGGAATATCGTCTGATTTTAGCCGACGAAGCCTACGGCCTCGTCGGCTAAGTATCAGACGATATTCCGCGCGATTGAGCAGGATAATTGTTAAGTATCGTGATTTGTCAGTGTCTCGCATATCAATTAGTTGCCTCAGCCTTCGGCTTCGGCGAATAATTGATCTACCCGCCACTGACAAATCACGATATTTTGCTCAACCTCGTTAAATAATTACTAATTATTCCACTCACCAAAATATGCACTTTCCAATTCGGCGAAGATAAACGAAACCGGGACCAGAGGGAAACACACGAGTTAAGGCGGGGGTAAACATGAATAGGCGTAAAATTTGAAATGATATAAAAATGGAAATTGTTAGGATTAAGATGGGTTGAAAACACTACCAGACAGTTGACACCCGCAAAAGAGAGCCCCAGGTTGCTAGGGGACTGTTTGGTATCCGTCTACTAATTCTTCACTTCAAATTCCATAAAATCTTCAACATTTCATATTTTCCTCTATTTAACCTATCCTTTGAGAAAAATATCTCTTTCCCAAAATGCCCAGAAATCACCCAAAAATTTACACAAAACTGCCAAACAGTAGTTAATGAGATAAGCAGAGAGATTTAGTGTCGCTTGAAACGTGACCGAGGTATTGGCAGAAAGGCCGTGTTAAGGGACCTCAAAACAGCTTTCACGTGAGTGTAGGTTTTTGTCGAGGGTCGAGGGTCGAGGGTAACATGTCGAGGGTCGAGGGTCGAGGTCGAGGTCGAGGGTCGAGGTCGAGGGTAAAAAAGTTAAAAAAGTTAATATCCCATCCTATATTAAATTAATATATAACGTTAATCGCGCGAGTTAAAAAATTGTGACAGGCCTACACGACTCCTGTTGTGCGGAAATGTGTATTCTTAGCCTTCAGAGTTTGGATCGAACGAGTATGTCTTTGAGCGATTTCCCTCTTTTGTACGAGGTAATGGGAGGCTCTTTATATATTGCTCTCAGTGAAGACTGATTCTGTATTAAGTGCCATTTACTCATCAAGATATTCTTCAAATTAGGTACCGCTGGGTGGTATTGTGTGACAAAAGGTATAATTTTCTCGTGCGTTTTTTCTCTTTGCTGGATTGCCGACTTTCTGTCTTCAAATTTCACTTCTGAGAGGACTTTGTACACTAGGGTATCTGGATAGCCTCTATCGTGTAGGCGTGATTTGAATTGTCTAATGTTGACATCAAAGGTCGTTTCAGAAGAGTTAGTTCGAAGCAACCTAAGTGCTTCGCCTTTGATGAAACCTTTACTGACCCCTGGTGGGTGGCAGGAAGAGAAGTGCGTGTACTGAAACGTTTCAGTCGGTTTGTAGTGAGTTCGCACATCAAGGATAGATGTATCATTAAATCTATCACCTTTGTAAACGCAATTGTCTAGGAAAATGATTTCCTTGTCTGATATTTCAGCCGTAAATCTGATAGTTGGAAATTGAAATTGAAAAGAGGGAAATCGCTCAAAGACATACTCGTTCGATCCAAACTCTGAAGGCTAAGAATACACATTTGCGCACAACAGGAGTCGTGTAGGCCTGTCACAATTTATATATTAATTTAATATAGGATGGGATATTAACTTTTTTTAACTTTTTTAACTTTTTTACCCTCGACCTCGACCCTCGACCTCGACCTCGACCCTCGACCCTCGACATGTTACCCTCGACCCTCGACCCTCGACAAAAACCTACACTCCTTTCACGTTTACCCCGCCTTAATCTGGTTATATCTACAATCCTGATTAAAAAATCCTAGGGGCACTTGATAGACTGCCAACTAATAACGTATTATTTTGAATTACAGCGCCATTACCAATTCCCCAATTCCCCCTGTCCGCTCCACCCTCCAAAGCAAGGTTGGAATATTGGGCCTACGTTTGACGGATCAGCAACAATATCGTGTTCGAGGTGGGAGGGGAAGGTGAAAGCATAGACCTTTCGTTTCTAAAAAGTTGAACTGTCCCCAAGATTTTTAGCCAGGATTGTAAGTAAGTAAGTAAGTAAGTAAGTTTATTAACGTGACCAAACACTTAGCTAACCAGCTACTTTACAGGAATAGTTACAAAATAAAATAGTAACAAAAATTATTAAAAGATTATTAAATATTGTAGTATAAAATATATAAAATGTTTTAAAATACATCAGCATGTGATTACGACATGTAGCGGCCAGCCAGATTAGATTTTGCATTGTAGATTGCACCGAGTCTGCTTTAAGTTCAGTGCGAGAGAGTATCTGTTATACTAATTATTAGCTAAGACGTACTTGACAAAGAATCTTCGAGAGTTGAACTCTAAACCGGCTTTGGTTTAAGTGCTAAGTGTTCGGAGGAGCGGAGGCGTTAGGTGTGGCACTTGCAGTGGAAAGAAATTTCTAGCGCTGAGAGCCGCACAATGTTATTACTCATTCACCTATTTTGCAACAACTCGGGAAGGATTCACAACGAATCTTCAACTGTCATAAAATGGTTCTTTAATGCTTATAGCTTATTTACACCTTGTATTTATACGCACGGTCTGTTGACTACTTGCCGATCAACCAGTTGGCGGTTGAGTCAAAAGCAATGGACGTAGTGAACTATCAATTCTAAGTAAAAGGCATTTTACAAGGCTGATTTGAGAACTCGTTGAAGCGCCCTTGTACAATTTCTAATAGGTTTGTGCTAGTCCATAACGCCACTGACACAGTAGTTACAAATGCCACAGAAATGTGTCTTTTCCATCTTCTTCTCCAAACAGCCATGACGGCCATATTCTGATAGCGAGTCTCGATTGCAAGAGATACACTGGTGAAAAACCACTCGATCACCAGAGGAACTGAGGTGTAAAGGGCAAAAGACTCCAACAGCCTTGAGAGGGAATGTTTTTGTAAGTAAATAAATTGATACAAGTACAAAAATCCGTTCACAGACACTATAGCAGTTGATTCATACAACATGCTCATGATAGCGATATCAGCCATTAGTCTCTCACGGCGAGGAGTACGAAAACTTCCCCAAGGAGCTGATGTTCTTTTGCAAATCACATGACAAATGTGATCAATCACAACCATGGTGCTTCTTTCTATGACTTCTGCTGCGCCGTGAATTATTCCAAGAATAACAATGGACTGTAAATTGTCGAGATCTGCTTGTAAAACTCGAAACATAACCGCTGCGGCACAATAAAACGGCGTTAATAACACATAGGAATATCCCGGATGGGTAACGTTCCATAACCGCTGAACTATAATTCGTGATATTACTTTGAGTACGACTCCAATGAGAGGAGCAAAGATTGCGATAAGCAGTTTACCTTCTTTGTCTTGTTTAATGTACGCTGGGTAAATCAGAGTGGCTAAAGGGATGGCAAGAAATACACTAAAATAGAGCGGCACGATAAACTGTAAGAACAGAGTCAGCCTCCGCCTCTTAGTTGGTTGGCGGAAGTGTTTTGTTAAAATACAGGCCTGAAAGCATACATTGATAGCAAACAAAAAGTTGAGAGGAAGCGTTTGCAAGTTAGTAAGCTTGGAGTAAGATATTCCTAGAGCTTGTAGAGCTACACGATAAAGTGTGTCTACACAATACACAATGCAGCAAACTAGGAACAATTTTCTCTTCACCCCTGTTAACTGATACGGACGAAAAAGAAATAAGATACATGCGAAAAACCATGTGTATAGAAAAACACAAGAGATGACACGAGAAATTGATCTCGTCCATTGCATTTGTAATGGAATGGACTTCTTTGGGTGAAATTCACAGTTGTTTATAGTTTTATAACAAACAAAAGAAAAGAACATGTAGACTGAACCGACAATGATAGCAGTAAGTAGTGAAATCAAAGCTCCAATGTACATTGATTTACAAACCGCTCGGAGAGCGGATGGCCTGAGTCGCTTCCAAGCCATTGCTCTATCTTCTTCCTCGTCCGGGTCTTCCTGTGATTCTTCGTCAGTTTCCGACTCTGGTAAATGAGCTGCAATTTCCCTTACACGAAGAAGAGTAGTCATCGGGTAGTTCGAACCAGTGACTTCTCTGTCGCTGTATTCGTGATAAATAAGCTCATCAACAGGATGATAATACCATTCTCGACCTGTACTTTGTAGAGGATCGTAGCCAAAGGACTCTGCCGTGAATTCAGGTTCTTCTGGGTTGTAGTGCTCTGCCACGCCTCGTGTGAAACTGAACACGATGGGACCAAACACCTCTATCAATGTGGTTCTGCTCATTGTTTCTAGAATACCTGAACAAATGCTCAATTTGATGGTCAGGTTTCCTTGAGGAAATTGAACTGTAATCTCGGAGATGATCTGCAGCTACATAATCTTTGGGGTTCCGGTGTTCTTTCTTTGGTGTTTTATGCCACGGAGCCCTTTTATTCTTTTTTTTACACGGAAGTCTAGGTCTTCTTCCTCTCACGAACGTCGAAACATAACTTTTTGCTTGTTTCTAACCGTGTCTGAAGCGTCTGAAAGAAGTCTTCCAGCTAGTATCAGAGCTCCCAAACCTTTGTCGGTTTGTTTTCATTCAACTGGAAACAACTCTTTCCTGAGGTGTGCTATTCAGTCTCATTGTTGCCTGGAGAGTGAACAAATACTAACCTTTTACTAGTTTGAGTTCGTGTGTCTTTGGCATTGTATCGCCCTGTCCAGACTACGCCGGGAGAATTTGAAGCGGAGGTACCACTCTGAAAACGCATCTAATGTTTTCCTTCCACACGTGATTATCGTGACGATATCACGGTTTTCGAAAAGCTCCGTTTTCAAAATATTTTCCGTCCACACGAAAACGAAAAGCAAAATGATTCCTCCAGTTAGAGAAGCGTTTTCGAAGAGCTCAGTTTTCGTGACGGATTAGTGTGGACGGTAGGCCTAACCGTAGAAATAAAGCTGCGTTTTCAAATTCCCCTGGCCTAGTGTGGACGGGGCAAAAGAATCACTTGAAGCTTTTATTTTCACAAATGTACAGACGTTTTGCGTTGTTTAGTCTGCTGAAATTTTCACAAGCGTTTTTAACAGGAAATAGAAGATATTTATAGAGGCCACTCGCTGTTTTGAGCTTTAGTCCGCTGTTTGACAGAGAACATGTTTTCTATTTCTTTTAGAAAACACCACGACGAAAAAAGCAAGTAAACATTTGCAATCGCGTGCTCGTTTATCACGAACAAACTCTGTGCGACTGATTCGAGTATTTTCCCTGATGAATGCAGCAGACAGTATTTATGTAATTTGCCGTTCCCTGGTTCAGGCTCACTCTTATGGATCTTGCTTTCAGAGTACCTTTCCACCGATTCCAAACAATATTCGACCGGATAAAGACAGCTATCTGTCGTGAGTGGAACCAATCAACATCTGGAATCAAAATATAGCTGTTCCCAACAACAAGGCGATTCAAAGTCGTTCGTTATCAAATAAAACAACAAAGCACGCAAAACCGCGAAGAGAAGGTCAAACTCGACAAGCAAGCACACCAAACGCGAGGCAACACGTGAAACTCGACTCCCGCTAGAAACAAAGTACATGGTCGATGGAAATAACATATCGTCGCGCCTGAAAACTATTTCGGGGGGGTGGGCGGGGGGGAAGCAAATTGGTGTTCGTGAACCTCGATTATTTTGACTGCATCAGGAAGCCGTTCTTTGTCGAACGCAATATTGTATTGACTCAAGGATATATGGGAGATGGAGGCTCCGGGTGATGGGATCCTGGGAGGCAAGAAAGCATGTAATATTATGTATCGTAGAATCGAATAATTGAATAAAATCTTGCATTCTGATTGGTTTATGAAGCCAGGTATTTAGCGTGGAATTGCAAGTTGAAAACGA
Organism: Micromussa lordhowensis; assembly: GCA_964020085.1. NCBI lineage: Eukaryota > Metazoa > Cnidaria > Anthozoa > Scleractinia > Lobophylliidae > Micromussa > Micromussa lordhowensis. The sequence goes on along the minus strand of CAXHUQ010000803.1, from coordinate 25,805 downwards.
GGCTAAGTGATATTGTTTCGCATCTACGTAACAACTGTCGTCAAATTGTAACACAACAACAGCAAAAACGTTTTTCTACAATGTCTTTTTCTACAATTTTATTCAATTATGTGATTCAAGGATGATTCATTACCTGACTCATGAATTCCGCGTTAAATTGCACTTGAAAACCGATATCGCACTCATCGCTTCGCGATTCGTGCGATATCGGTTTTCGCGTACAATTTAACGCGAAATTCCCTCGTCAGGTAATGAATTTTCCTATAGAGTCAGCCAGAGTTTGTAACATTTTAAAAACGCTAGACATTTCAATAAAGGCCGAGAACCTAAACACTTTTATTATTTTCAAAATTGCTTAAGCAAGGGCAACACCCCCAGATCTAGAGCGGCATCTCAACACATGTCCATCTTAGCTGGCAGTTAAAATCTTAGTTCAAACAACTAGCTGATTATATGATGTGCCTTCAGCGCCACTTTTCACTCGTGCGAAGCTAAGAGTGACAAGTGGCTGTGTCGGACACGAGAATGACTACGCCTCGAGCAACTCATGTGCCTCTCTCGCGCTCTCCAAACTCCTGCATGGATCCCGATACAACTAAACAAAAACACGCAGGCTAAGCAACAACGATAAGCAGAAAGCGATTCTAAATTATTCACAGCTTCGATACTGATCGAGACTTTCTAAACAAATATTCTCCCAAAAGATTACTTATGAGCTTAAGACAAAGGAAGCTGGGAAAGTTAAACGACTAACCCTAACCCTACCCGCATGGAAGTCACGACAACACCAACTGAAAGAATAGCAGTTTCAAAGTTGGCGTCCAAAGTGTTTAAAAAGCGTTTTGGAATCCCGGCAATTATTAAGTTATTCAGCTCAAAGTAAGAGTAGCTATAGTACTTAAGAGTGCATTCAGTACATTTTCTGAGCCAAACAGTTTAATTTCATTATGAGTAACACGCTGATAGAGTGGTTTAGGTTTCATTGTGTCGAGTTTAGCTTCGAAACTTCAGGCAAATCACATATGCTGGACAGAAAGCTAGAAGAAACTGAGAAAAAAAGGTTCGATCCATGAACGCACGGGTCGAGAGGAATGACGTGCTTCGATCCAGCCACTGACAGAAAAATGCAGCCAAGTTATTAGCCACTGAAAGATGTTTAAGAACACTTTGAAAACAGTATTTTCCGGTTGGTTGGACCAACCCGTCCCAGGTCATCACGTTCCAAGTTTCGGACGAAAATAAGAAACAAAGGAAAAGAAAATAACTCGTGCAGTCAAGTCCACATTACACTTAGCTTACATTAATGGGTAGCAACACAGTGTTCGAGGTACTTGGTCATGTCGTGTTCAGTTTTACACGAGGAGTGACAGAGCACTACAACTCACAAGAACCTGAAAACACGGCAGAGTCTTTTGGCTACAGTCCTCTAGAAAGCACAGGACAAGAATGGTATCGTCACGGAGATCCTGATGAAGAGTGTATTTATCAAGAATACAGCGACAGAGAAGCCACAACTTCAGACTTTATAAGATCCAGCAGAATTAATGTAAGCCTTATCGACGCAAGTTTACCAGACGAGAACGAAGAAACACAGGAAGATCAACAAGATAAAGATAGAGCAATGGCCTGGAAGCGATTTAGACCATCCGCTCTCCGAACGGTTGGTAAATCAATGTACATTGGAGCTTTGATTTCTTTACTAACTGCCACCATCATAGGTTTAGTATACATGTTGATGTCATATTTATGTTATAAAACTATAAACAACTGTGAATTTTATCCAGAGAAGTCCATTCCTGTAAAACTGCAATGGCTGAGATTAATATCTCATGAAATCGCTCTTGTGTTTCTACACGGTTCGTACTTTGTACACACCATATTTCTTTTTCGCCCACATCAATTAATGGGGATCAAACGAAAACTGATCCTGGCTGCTTTTATCGCATTTTTCTTGGACACAACTTATCGAGTGGTTCTTCAAGCCCTGGGAATATCTCATTCCAAGCTTTCTACTTTGCAAAAGCTTCCACTCTATGTTCTGTTTTTTACGAGTGTATGTGGGCAAGCCTATCTTCTAACGAATCACTTCCGTCTGCTACGGACTTGGAGACAGAAGATTGCCTTGGGCTTACAAATGACAGCTCCTTTCTGTTCTATTATAATTCTGGCCGTTGCTGTGGTCTCTATAATTTACCCACTGTATAACAAAGAAATTAAGAAAAGCAAACTGCGCCTGGTAATCGCACTCTTTGCTCCTCTCATTGGAGTCCTATTTAAAGTAATCTCACGAATTTCTGTTCAGCGGCTAGGCAAAATTACTCATCCGGGATATTCGTGTGTTCTGTTAGCGCCGTTGTATTGTGTTTCAGCGATTATGTTCCGAGTGTTGCAAGCAGATCTTGACAGTTTACAATCAATCACTGTTCTTGGATTGATTCACGGCGCTACTGAAGTCATAGAACGAAGTACGACGGTTGTAATTGATCACTTCTGTCACTTGATTTGCAAAAGAACTTCAGCTCCGTGGGGAAGTTTTCGTACTCCTCGCCGTGAGAGACTAATGGCTGATATCGCTATCATGAGCATGTTGTATGAATCAACTGCTATAGTATCTGTTAACGGATTACTGTACTTGTATCAATATATATACTTAAAAGACGACTTCCTTTTAGAGCTGGTACAGTCTTTTGCTATCACAACTTCAGTTCAACTGGTGATCGAGTGGTTTTTCACGAGTGTCTCTTTAGCGATTGGGACTCGCTATCAGAATATAGCTGTCATGGCTGTTTGGCAAAGAAGATGGAAAAGACATATTTCAATGGCGGTTTTAGCTACTATGTCGTCAGCCCTATGGGTTAGCTCAAACCTTTTAGACATGGCACATGAGCACTTTGAAGTGCCCTCAAATCAGTCTTGTAAAATGCCGTTTGCTTAAAGCTAGAGATCACAAAGACTTAGATCTGGAAACTGCTCGACCTGATCAATGCCACACTGCTGACTACAGAGACCCTTGATTCGGCTGTGGACCTCAATGGATTGTGTATTTTCGCGCCATTACTCAAGTGACTGGAAATCAGACACTAAAGGGGTCAGTGTACTGTTACGTCATCAGTGTGGAGTTTCGGGATTACATTTTTGACGTGCCTCGACTAAGGAAGAACTTCAGCGTGCGAAGTCTGTTGCTTTAGTTATGCAGCAAGTGCTAAAACTTCAATATTCCACAACATGGTTATGAGTGCGAGATTTTTATGAGGTGATAGTTGAGAAGGCCGAACGCCGAATCAAGTTAATCAAGTACAGAAATTGACAGCGAACAATCTAATTGTTTAATAGAATTCCAACTGCAATTTATTTTAAATAACTCTGTCCAAATGTTTTTGTCGTATTTTTAATTTTCGTGCCTTAGAAAAATCGTTTGGACAGAAGTGCCATTTTAATTTGCAGTTGTGTACACGTACGCATCAATTTGTCAGTGATTTCAATTTTTTAAAGTAAAGAAGTCGTGGATATCTTTCCTTTTTGTCTTCTTAGGAATTTAATTACAATTAAGAGGTTCGTACTTACCTTCTGAAAAATACACAAAACGTTTCCATTTATAGACGAACGACAGCCACTGCACACTTATTGCCAACGAGTCACCCTCGCGGGGCGCGAGGGTGACGAGGCGGCAGCATTATAGAGCCGATGCGCGAGTTTTGGTACAGGCAGAAGAAATCTCGAATGAAAAAGTGTAAGCATAAGGTAATGTAAGAGTGACATCATTGGTAATTGTTTCGAGCTAGCCAATGGCATCACGGTATTTTTTTATCTAAGCCAATCACATCAGGAGGATCACGATCGGTGATCACATGACCAAATCAACGTCATGGTCACTTTCTGGTGTGTTCCGCCATCGTGCGACTTGCGAAGTGAGAAAAGAGGCTAACATCGCCCAGCGAGGCAGCCAGTCACAAACAGTCAATTGTCTTGACCAGATCGGCAAGCGTGCCATTTGAGAAACAAAACCACTTGAAACTATTCACTATAACTCAATCAGAGTGCGTATAAAGGCTTTTTTTATCGAGCTAGTGTGCTCAAAATTTCAAATTTGACATTCACGGCGAGCGTGCCATTAACAACAATCAATTGTCTTGCCAAAACAACTGTCAATTGTCGTGACAAAGTCGGCCAGCGTGCCATAAAAAAGGAAAGAAAAAACACTTCGATATATTCACTATAACCTCAATCAGAGGGGGTATAAAGCCTCATTTTAATCGAGCTAGTGTGCTCAAAATTAAAAAACTTTGATCGACCAACGAGTCACGAGTATAGACACGTCGTGTCGCTGTTAGTTTGTACGGTTGTTTGTGCTTAGCATACACCTTATTCCAAAATGGCCACTATTTTAGTGGTCTTTTGTTTGCCTTCAAATTAGCCCTTGTTGCCTCGTTCTTAAACTCGAAATTCAAAAGAATATTTTCCCTTGAACGAGGCAACAAGGGCTAATTTGCAAGCAAACAAAAGAACACTAAAATGGCAGTCATTTTGGAGTAAGGTGTATTAGCGTGGCCAAAAGCGAAAAACAGTCCAAGCTCTGTTTGCCAGGAAGCCACTATCAGTCAAGCTTCAGGGAGCTTAAAATTCAGTTTGGATAGTCTTTTTATTCCAAAATTTCAGGGAGCTTAGCTAAGCTGCATTGGAAATCCGATATCAAGTGTTCAGGTCCAAAGTCCACTTGATGAAGTGCGTGCACCGAAGCAACCGCTCACGAGAATTTATAATGCTTCCTCTATTGTGTATGTTCAGTTGTAAATCATTATAAGGGCCATAGTGGTAAGACAAGTTTCGTTTTTTCACGTGGATATCAAAATTTTACCGTTTTCAGATTCCGTGGAAGATATTTGTTTAGACGTATACCTTATCCTTCTAATGGTAGAACATGTTAAAACACAAACATGGCACATTACAATTCATGCTAATTCCTATCAACAATGTTACAGTTTCAGTTTTGTCTCACGTAATGCAAAGGACAGAGATATTTCAACTGCAATCTACCTTAAACGTTTCGTTCTTGTATACATTCTACACAACAAAAATAGCATGTGAGTTTTGCAGTGCTTTTTTCAACAATGATTCAGTTTACACAATGTCTTGTAGTCCAGTTACTTCGTAATTTCCATTCCCCACGCAATTGCGACAGTTTTTCCTCGTTGGCACTGTACCGGTAGGTATTACTAGTTAATAATTAAACTACGAGCTGAGATTTCTATGAGGCAATAGATCGGTCTCACTCGGAGTGCCAAAACTTAGGGTTACCATCATCATCACCATCCTCACTCATCCTTATCGTTATCCTTATCGTTATTCTTATCATTATCCTGATCTTTATCATTATCATTATCGCACACGTTCAGTGTCGCGCTTTGCCTTAGCTACACGTATTTATTTGGAGTCTTGATTGGTTTATTGGAATCTTTCTGCCTTTTGTGAATGGCTCGAGTGATTACTTTGCCTTTGGTTTTATGCAGTCAACTGAAAGCCGCTCTAGTATTTCCTCAAAGAAATCGAGAGTGATTAATTTAATTGTTTTAGTAGGATTCTAACACCATTTCCTTTAAAATGTAAAAGTGATATCAAAGTTCGCGCTTTAAAGTTTTCAGATTTTTTGATTTTTTTTTTTGAGTGAGGTCATAGTGTAAGAAATTAATTATAGGAAATTTTTTTCAAAAAAAAAAGAAAGGAAATTTTCTCGCATACTGTAACTTCTATTTTGTCGTTACAGTGTAAGTCAAAAGCTCGTGCTAGTTATGCGTTTGTGTCAAGTGAAGTACGGCTTTTAGTGCCCGCTTTTTCGCGGGCTGTTTCATAATAGAGTTTTTAGTACACTCTTATTAGGCTAAAATAGCAACTACAAATCAATGGTTTTAGGAAAGTTTTAATTGACTTTGTAAAGAGGTTATTTGTTTTGGTTTTGCTTTGGCCGAGCTCTGCGATTGGCTTAAAATTAAGCACAGTTTCGATAAGTGTTCTGACAAATTCCTTGGTCTAGTCTGTCGTGCACATTTCTACACAAGTGTCTACGGAGGTTGCTTAAGATATACTGGCCGATGAAGGTGTCAAATGAGGAAGTCAGGCGACGAGCTAGAACTTGTACCATCAGCGAACAGATCAGGAGACGGAGGTGGCGCTGGATAGGGCATGTGTTGCGCATGAACAACCAACAGAATCCACGCATTGCTTTGACCTGGGCACCAGAAGGGAAGAGGACCAGAGGACGGCCAAAGGTAACATGGAGAAGAACAGTAGAAGGAGAAAGGCAGAAGATGGGTTTCACCACTTGGAGCGAAGCTGCTACTGCTGCAAGAGACAGAGCGGGTTGGAGGAGACAAGTCAACGGCCCTATTCTCCCAGAGGAGATAAAGGAAACAAAGAAAGAAAAGAAAAGTCTGTCGTGCTATGTTCTTTCTATAGACAGAAGTGATATGTTTGTAGCTCGATCAGTAAACAAAGCTCTCACGCTTACGTACAAATATTTTAAACATAGATTACCCTGTTGGTTGACTCGTATTTGTAAATAAAATGTATGTATGTAAATTGTTTACCCACGGAGCACCAAGGAGCTTCCAAGAACTCGTTCAGAAATGCCCGTGCATTCCAGGATCGAATTGGAATTGGAAAATGTTTGTTTTTGAGGAGAGGGGAAAACCGGAGTACCCGGTGAAAAACCTCTCGGAGCAAAAACTCCCTTTTAATGGATATTTGTGGAGTTATGCAATATTGCATAATCCTATATATATATATATATAGTCGGCGACTCTCTCGATCTTTGTAAGCATTAGTAGTGTGAGATGTAGAGTGGGTACTAGAATTTTTTTGCGTGATTCAGTTTCGAGTCAAAGGCGACCATTGCTACATTTGTAGTGCGTAGTCGTTTCAAGGTCTAGTCACAAAGCGTTGTCAGAGAACTTCTTTTGCAGTTTTTAAGATAACGTATTTTCCATTTTTCAATTGCTGTGTCATGCTGCCTTGTTATTGGAAATTAACTGCACTCTCCTCGAGAAAAGCTTACGAGATGCCTTGTTTATTCTTTGTTATTTCATTCAGGTGTTGCTGAGTTTCCTCAGCGATTCAGGAGTAGTTCTGCTCCCGCAAGCTCGGCTTGTGCGGTATGCACCAAGATAAATTCCGTTTTCGCAAGCCCACATTCATTGTCTTGAAATTCGTTGCGGGTTGCACCACACAAGCTTTCACAAGCCAGTATCTCACAAGTATTTTATAAGTATCTCAGAAGCCAGCATTTCTCTCTTCATAAGCTAGCAGTTCGGGTTGCACCACACACTGAAAGAGTCATTGTAAAATAAATATATCTTATTAGACGTTTTGGTGTGTAGTATCGCTGTTTATTATCCAACTCTGCTTCCTAGAGTACAAATATCGCGCGAAACGAGTACAAATAACAGATATTTGTACTCGCCTCATTCCTCTCGGCCGCGTGAAGTTCAAAACCTTGGCAAGTCAGAATTTTGGGAAAAGAAATCGTTGGATAATAAATCTCTTATTAGACGTTTTGATGTGTAGTATCGCTGTATATTTTTACTCGTTGTTTGTATTTTGACTCGCCCTACGGGCTCGTCAAAATACTGCACAACTCGTGCAGTATTTTGCAATATATTGGAATAAAACTAAGCGTAAGCCACATAAGTACGCATTGCGGACCTGTTTTTAATTACGCGATCGTAGCGTGTATAATATATACCATTTGGTTTTTTGGTAACCTGTTGATTACTATCTTCTTCTTAACCGAGTTATTCAAGTCTCAATATAAAGGTTTAGTTTTGAAAATTACTTAAAGGCTACGGTCGTATGCTGACATTATTGCTCAAAAAGTGCCGTGATGCAATACGAGTTAAGGTATCTGTCAGTGTCTTTGGCTACGATCCTCTATAAAGCCAAGCCGAGAACCTTTAAAACCCCGTTATTTTGGAAAAAAGAAACGATACTCAAGGAAAAACGATATGTATACAAGGCTAAAAACTGGAAAAGAAACTTAATTATCAAACTGAACGTTTCCGACAAAATCTCTGTCACAGTATGTCTAGCGTGACAGACCATATATACTGATGGGCATGCGCGGCCTTTGCATTTTGTAATCACTCGTTCGCTTGAACTCATAGCGGTTAAAGAAGACTTTGAACAAACTCGTTCTTGTATCTGGACTCCATTCTATCACAATCTCGTCATTAGGTTTTATGATACTGAAGGTCTTGCCAACCCTTCTATGACCTTCTATGGGTCTGAATTTTTTGGTCCCTCAAAGTCTATCACAGTAATAATATTCGCGAAAACGATTTCTTAGTCTTCTTCCGGGCCCTTTTCCAGTCCAAATAACGTAAAACGCCTTAAAACAGAGTACAAGTTATGCTCTAGATTACATTGCAAGATGTGCAATAAAAAGCATCGATGATTTTGGTTGAGCGTTTCGCACCGGACAAGTTAACCACTCTGAGAACGAAACGACAAGTGTTAAATTGCGCGTGCGAGCATTTTAAACAGCCTGGTACGGTTAATCGACGGATTTGAAAACATCCTTTGACTAAAGAGTTGCCGAGATTCTTGTTCTTTTTAAAGGCAATTATGTAAATCACACTGAAATTTAAAAACAAATGCTATACGACCCTAGTCAAAAATAAACTTATATTTTAACTTCGAATTTCGCAGTTGTCTGTTCAGTGCGCCAATGGCTCTAAAAACTTGCTCAAGCAAAATATGCAATGACAGCGTTCAGTTCCAAATGGAAATACGAAAAATTAGCCTTCGTCGTTCGCGTTCCCTAGACTACGCAGAACTTGGTCATTTCATGTTGTTGCAGAGGACGGCAAAGAAATGCACAAAGACTGAGTTATAACGCACGTGCATTATGTTATTTTCCTTTTCGTTGCCGCCGTCGTCGTAGTTTGCTTAAGCTCCCCAATAAGAGATTTATTGCAGGACTTAAACTACCAGAAATCTTAATTTGGGACAATGCCCGGTCCAATACTTAGAGAATATTGGATCGGCAATGGCGCAATCTGATTGGTTGATTTTAGTTATTGGGCATCTGAACTAACTTAGTTGGATAATGTTTGTTCTGAACATTCGATGTATTTTTTCCTTCCTTTTCATTGGTCGAGAGACCACCACGTGACCTGCAAATAACTGCCAACATATAATGGTCTGCTCATGCGTAGTACCGTCTAAATGTAAAAGTGTTGTTGTTCTGCTCATGCGTAATTGAAACCACACTCTTGTGTGAAAAATGGCAGAGCGCTTCCTTGAGCTGTCAGAGAGTGATTTAAATATGATAAACTTGTTGATCGAATGATAAAACAATTATTGAGCTCGGTTATCGCAAAGTATCGTGATTTGTCTCACATATCAATTATTTGCCTCAGCCTTGGCTTCGGAGAATAATTGATCTACTCGCCACTGACAAATCACGATATTTTGCTCAACTTCGTTCAATAATTGTTAATTATTCCACGCACCAATAAATGCACTTTCCAATTCGGCAAAGATAAATGAAACCGGGACCAGAGGGAAACACACGAGTTAAGGCGGGGGTAAACATGAATAGGCGTAAAATTTGAAGTGATATAAAAAAGGAAATTGTTAGGATTAAGATGGGTTGAAAACGCTACCAGACAGTTGATCCCCGCAAAAGAGAGCCCCAGGTTTCTAGGGGACTGTTTAGTATCCGTCTACTAATTCTTCACTTCAAATTTCAATTTTCCAAATCCATCAAATCTTCAACATCGTATTTTCCTCAATTTAACCTATCCTTTGAGAAAAAATATCTCTTTCCCAAAATGCCCAAAAATCACCCAAAAATTTACACAAAACCGCCAAACAGTGGTTAATGAGATAAGCAGAGAGATTTAGTGTCGCTTGAAACGTGACCGAGATATTGGCAGAAAGGCCGTGTTAAGCGACCTCAAAACAGCTTTCACGTTTATCCCCGCCTTAATCTGGTTATGTCTACAATCCTGATTAAAAAATCCTAGGGGCACTTGATAGACTGCCAACTAATAGCGTATTATTTTGAATTATAGGGCCATTACCCAATTCTACCTATCCACTCCACCCTCCAAAGCAAGGTTGGAGTATTGGGCTTACGTTTGACGGATCAGCAACAATATTGTGATCGAGGTGGGAGGGGAAGGTGAGAGCATGGACCTTTCGTTTCTAAAAAGTTGAACTGTCCCCAAGATTTGTAGCCAGGACTGTAGATTTTGCATTGTAGATTGCACCGACTCAGCTCTAATTATTAACTAAGACCTACTTAACAAAGAATCTTCGAGAGTTGAGCTCTAAACCGGCTTTGGAATCATTTTAATCTTGAGAGATAGGCGCTAGGTGTGGCACTTGCAGTGGAAAAAAATCTTAAACGCTGAGAGCCGCACAATGCATTAATCATTCACCTATTTGCCAATAACTCGGGAAGGATTCACAACAAATCTTCAACTGTCATAAAATGGTTCTTTAATGCTTATAGCTTATTTGCACCTTGTATTTATACGCACGGTTTATTGACTACTTGCCGATTAACCATTTGGCAAAGTTTTCAGTGGAAACTTTTCTCGGTTTAGTCAAGAGCAATGGACGTAGTGAACTATCAATTCTAAGTAAAAGGCATTTTACAAGGCTGATTTGAGAACTCGTTGAAGCGCCCTTGTACAATTTCTAATAGGTTTGTGCTAGTCCATAACGCTACTGACACAGTAGTTACAAATGCCACAGAAATATGTCTTTTCCATCTTCTTCTCCAAACAGCCATGACAGCCATGTTCTGATAGCGAGTCTCGATTGCAAGAGATACACTGGTGAAAAACCACTCGATCACCAGAGGAACTGAGGTGTAAAGGGCAAAAGACTCCAACAGCCTTGAGAGGGAATGTTTTTGTAAGTAAATAAATTGATACAAGTACAAAAATCCGTTCACAGATACTATAGCAGTTGATTCATACAACATGCTCATGATAGCGATATCAGCCATTAGTCTCTCACGGCGAGGAGTACGAAAACTTCCCCAAGGAGCTGATGTTCTTTTGCAAATCACATGACAAATGTGATCAATTACAACCATGGTGCTTCTTTCTATGACTTCTGCTGCACCGTGAATTATTCCAAGAATAGCAATGGACTGTAAATTGTCGAGATCTGCTTGTAAAACTCGAAACATAACTGCTGCGGCACAATACAACGGCGCTAGTAACACATAGGAATATCCCGGATGGGTAATGTTCCATAACCGCTGAACTATAATTCGTGAGATTACTTTGAGTACGACTCCAATGAGAGGAGCAAAGATTGCGATAAGCAGTTTACCTTCTTTGTCTTGTTTGATGTACGCTGGGTAAATCAGAGTGGCTAAAGGAATGGCAAGAAATACACCAAAATAGAGTGGCACGATAAACTGTAAGAACAGAGTCAGCCTCCGCCTCTTTGTTGGTTGGCGGAAGTGTTTTGTTAAAATACAGGCCTGAAAGCATACATTGATAGCAAACAAAATGTTGAGAGGAAGCGTTTGCAAGTTAGTAAGCTTGGAGTAAGATATTCCTAGAGCTTGCAGAGCTACACGATAAAGTGTGTCTACACAATACACAATGCAACAAACTAGGAACAATTTTCTCTTCACCCCTGTTAACTGATATGGACGAAAAAGAAATAAGATACATGCAAAAAACCATGCGTATAGAAAAACACAAGAGATGACACGAGAAATTGATCTCGTCCATTGCATTTGTAATGGAATGGACTTCTTTGGGTGAAATTCACAGTTGTTTATAGTTTTATAACAAACAAAAGAAAAGAACATGTAGACTGAACCGACAATGATAGCAGTAAGTAGTGAAATCAAAGCTCCAATGTACATTGATTTACAAACCGTTCGTAGAGCGGATGGCCTGAGTCGCTTCCAAGCCATTGCTCTATCTTCTTCCTCGTCCGGGTCTTCCTGTGATTCTTCGTCAGTTTCCGACTCTGGTAAATTAGCTGCAATTTCCCTTACACGAAGAAGACTAGTCATCGGATAGTTCGAACCAGTGACTTCTCTGTCGCTGTATTCTTGATAAATAAGCTCATCAACAGGATGATAATACCATTCTCGACCTGTGCTTTGTAGAGGATCGTAGCCAAAGGACTCTGCCGTGAATTCAGGTTCTTCTGGGTTGTAGTGCTCTGCCACGCCTCGTGTGAAACTGAACACGATGGGACCAAACACCTCTATCAATGTGGTTCTGCTCATTGTTTCTAGAATACCTGAACAAATGCTCAATTTGATGGTCAGGTTTCCTTGAGGGAATTGAACTGTAATCTCGAAGATGATTCCTCAGCTACAGAATCTTAGGGGTTCCTGTGTTCTTTCTTTGGTGTTTTCTGCCACGTAGCCCTTTTATTCTTTTTTTACACGGAAGTCTAGGTCTTCTTCCTCTCACGAACGTCGAAACATAACTTTTTGCTTGTTTCTAACCGTGCCTGAAGCGTCTGAAAGAAGTCTTCCAGCTAGTATCAGAGCTCTCAAACCTTTGTCGGTTTGTTTTCATTCAACTGGAAAGGTGAGGTGAGCAGTTCAGTCTCATTGTTGCCTGGAGAGTGAACAAATACTAACCTTTTACTAGTTAACAATTAGATTATTCGCTCTCGATTTCTATGAGGTGATAGTTGATGAGGCCGAAGGCCGAATCAACTATCGCCTCATAGAAATCGAGAGCGAATAATCTAATTGTTTTAGTAGAATTCTAACTGAAATTAACGAAAATAACGGTTTCCAATAATTTTCCCACGCATTATTGAACTTTACCCATAAACAAAGTTGAACGTATCGAGCTGTCCTTGGCAAATTTGCAGTTGTTTACGCGCGTACCCGCTTTTTCAATATTTTCAAGTTTTTAAAGTCAAGAAACCTTAAAAGTGCTTCTTTTAGTCTTCTCAGGAATTTAATTACCCGTTTACATCTAAAATTCCATCCAAAACTTCGGAAAAACTATAAAAACGTCGCATTTCGTGGACGACCGGCGGCCAACTGTAGTCTAATGGCTCATAGTATACGAGTAGCTCAGCCAATCAGATTGCAGCATTTCCATTAGTATACTAGTAGAATTCTACTAATTTGAGTTAGTGTGTCTTTGGCATTGTCTAAGTATGCCCCCCGTCCACATGACTACGCCGGGAGAATTTGAAAGCGGAGGTACCACTCTGAAAACGCATCTAATGTTTTCCTTCAACACATGATTACAGTGGAACCTCGATATAACTTATATCGAGGTTCCACTGCAATCATGTGTCGAAGGAAAACATTAGATGCGTTTTCAGAGTGGTACCTCCGCTTTCAAATTGACGAAGGACCAAGGGACTGGCAAAATATGTTCGCTATAACGAGGTTTCGTTGTATCGAGGTTCTTTTCTACTGATATATTTTACTATTACTGGGGCCAGGAAAATCGTTCGTTATACCGAGGACTAAGGTTCGTTAAATCGAAGTTCCACTGTATCGTGACGCCATCGTTTTCGAAAAGCTTTGTTTTCAAAATGTTTTCCGTCCACACTAAAAAGAAAAGCAAATTCCTCCAATTAGAAAAGCGTTTTTGAAGAGCTCAGTTTTCGTGACGGATTAGTGTGGACGGTAGGCCTAACCGTAGAAATCAAGCTGCGTTTTCAAATTCCCCTGGCCTAGTGTGGACGGGGCAAAACAATCAGTTGAAACTTTTATTTTCAAAAATGTACAAACGTTTTGCGTTGTTTATTAGTCTGCTGAAGTTTTCACAAGCGTTTTTAAGAGAAAATAGAAGATATTTATAGAGGCTACTCGTTGCTTGGAGCTGTGGTCGGCTGTTTGACTTTCGATCTGTTTTCGCTGCTTTCGAATATCAATAAAAAAAATAATTTTTGCTTGGCGTTAAGTAAACATGTTCTAAAACACTCTAGTAGTCCAATAGAACTTCTGATCCATCTATTGGCAGTTCAAGATGAGATTTTTTATTCACTACATTGTAGAGACTTTCTCGTGAGCCCAGAATGCCTTTAAAACGCAGGCTACGTATGACACATTCAAATTGCTAAGCCGGGAATCATTTTGTGGCTCCTTGGTGTCACAGGCACATTGTCTTCATTGTTTTCCTCGTTCTTTTGTTCTTTATTGTTTTACATCAACTGTTTCTTCCACACCAAGTAAGAGCCCATATTTTGTTTGTCAATCTAGAATGAATATTCAAGCGTTAGAATTTGTCCTTTTAAAAGTGTTCTGAAATATCTTTCAGTGGTTCGAACTTGACTGTATTCTTATTAACCGGATAAGAACGTCATTCCTCTCGGCTGGTACGTAAGTGGATCGAAACTTATTTGTTCTAAGATTCTTGTAGCTCTATCAGTTCTGCCCAGCAAATGAACCCAGAGCACCTTCAGTCAGCCTGTTACTCACGTCAGGCCCTATAAATAAACTCTTGAAATTCAGAAACTGTATTGACTGAACTATGAACTGCAAATTTAAGTAGTCTAACTTTTAGTTGAACAGCTGAATAATTACAGAGAATCTCTGAACGCTTTCTAATTAAATATTTTGCACAGCAACTTTGAAACTGTTATCTGTCATGATCAGGTGACGTTGAAATTATTGCCCGGCGTGAAGCAGGTACATTGAGAGGTCGAGCAAGGAGATTCTTTTGAAAGAGTATTTGATTAGCATTCAGCTTAGAAAGTCTCGGTCAGTATCGAAACTGTGAATAATAAAGTATCACTCCATGTTTACCGTTGTTGCTTAACCTGCATGTTTCTGCTAAGTTTCGTCAACCTCGTTCCCAGGGTCCTCTCCTACGCGGCCCCCATGGCCGAGTAGGAGGGGACCCTGGGAACGAGGTTGAGGTTTCGTCGGGATGCATTCTCTATTTTCCAATTGTCCATAATGCACTCTGTTTGCCCCAAAATTTTGCATAAACTATTGTTGCAGAATGCCCTAGGGAATATGCAGACCTCCCAACAGTATGTCACAACAATAGTTTATGCAAAATTTGGGGGGCAAACAGAGTGCATTATGGACAATTGGAAAATAGTCAATTCAGGCAACATGTCCTCCTCTTTGAATTAACGGTCATCGTTAATTGTAAAGTCCTCTTTGAATTTACGATTATCGTTAATTTAGAAAACTGTTTCCCAGGACATTTCAGAAAAGAACAACTCTACACTGATTAGGCCTAAGCGCAGATTTCAAATGGTTAGCTTTTTGTTAAGGTTTGTTGATCGACCTTTTCCAGTCACTTTCTGAAATTATTTTTTAGCGAGTAATGATATATGCTTACTACAGGGTATAGAATAAGCGCATGAATTATATTGTTTTAAAATCTTGTTTTGTTTAACTAGCGACGTGGTGCTCTAGTGCTTAGAAGAGAGGACTAGAAAGCGAAGATTCGTAGGTTCGAGTCCTGTCCGAACACTGATAACTGTCTTTTTACTACAACAATGCTGACTTCCCAGAATTCATTTCAGACTGTTAGTCTTCTAAATTAACGATAATCGTAAATTCAAAGGGACTTTACAATTGCCTTTCCGGCAGTAAGGTTTCAACAGAGACACAATCCATTGGCATACATGAAGTACATTTACTGAGTTGGCAATGCATTATTGGGCGATTTCAAATATGACTGTTTTCGGCTGTTTTGTGAGCGGAGAGAAAGACTTTGTTGCTGTCTGTTGTTAGCCCATATTTCTAATGATCAAAGCAAAACAAGACCATAACAGCTGATGTATTTAATTTGATTTATTGTGTGGCTGATTTTATGACCGAAGGCATGAGAAACATCCCGGCCGGTCAGTATTCCGACCTGTTCAATCGATAAAAAAATCGATATCGGAAAACCGTCCGACAAATCGGTAACTATCGATAATTCTTAATTAAACGATATCGATTTTGTCAATCAATCGATAGAAATCGATACTCACGACCATCGCTAGTTTTTATGATATCGAATTTATCGATTTATCGAATTTATCGCCCTCCGCAAGGACCGTGTATCGTTGACACCTCGAGACATTGGTAAAGACAAAAAACTGCTTCTTCAGAGGCAGCGTTTCAAACACTAACTGCATTTTGCCAACGCTCACTGCCTATCATCTACTTTTCTGCTCTTGTTATGTCCTTCAGTGTTAAGCTTGTTGGGACATATTGAGTTACCCTTAGGCCTTGGTCATACACCCGTCTTTAAGACCTCCTTGCCCGCTCATACCCCGGAGTTGTAGTTAGCGCAAATATCAAGATCATCAGGTTTTTATACACTCTGGACAATGATTCATCAGTTCCCTTGATGCACTATGATCCGAGTAAGTGAAATGGGATCCTTCATCTTCACCTGTTTATTTTCTGATGTTTCGCTTCCCTTAAATACGTGGTGCCGTCTTGCGCCGATAAAATCGATAGGTTCGAGAAAATCGATAACATTAATTTAAAAACCGATAATTGTCGAATACTCACAACGTATCCCTTTATCGATTACTATCGATTTGCGATGCAATTTATTAATTTCTATCGATTATAGGTTTTATCGGTTGAACACGCCGGCTCAGAATGAGCGTTAGCCAGTGAAAACCTCAAATTTTAATACCTGGCAAATGAACGATGACCGCCGATGGTTGACAAGCTTGTTTTTCGAGTTACATTTTCTTTTCTTTAAGTTTGCTGAAACAATGTAATTGATGTAAAAAGTGTCAACTGTAAAAGACTGTATTGTAACTAGCTTTTGTGAAGCTTTTTTTAGGCTTTTTAAAGAAACCGACGAAGGCCGAAGTTGTTTGGTCGAAACGTCTTTGAAGTTTTATTAACGTTATTTCTAACGGTAACAAGAGTCAGCGTCAAGCACAAATTTTAATTCTGATGTCCATCCCTGACTGCAATTTTAGTATTTTTAGCTTTTGTTTGTTTGCATTGAAAAATTGAAACAAAAAACATCTAAACCTGAAGAAGCCGGGCTTGTCTTCCTTTATGGTTAATTATTGCAATCAGGAGGTCCGTTTTTAGGCATGGCTCATCTATATACTGGCAGATAATTCGATCTTTCTCTGTCTGGTTGCCTTGCTATCATCGTGTATTCGTAATTTTCGCACTCCTTTTAGTTTCGAAATCTGTGTTGCGACATCCATCACAATATAATATCATGATTTCATTTTCATCATTTAGTAACATCTAAACCTAGCTAAACCAGAAGAAGGCTGATCTGGCCAGCCGAAATATCGTTTTAAACAGACTACGTTGTGTCAGCCTTGCAGCAGACTTAACATGGTTCACTTACTTTTCAGGTTTGGCTGATTAGCCTGATCTTCGTTCACAGCATTGCATAGGGCTCGTGCATTCCGTAAACCGCCATATTTTGTTCCTTCAAAACCGCAAACTGCTTTCGTTTTCTTCTAAAAACCGACACCACCCTACAGGTAGGACGATTATCCTCGTAGCCGATCTTTTAACAGCACGTAGCAAATTCTTTGCGATATGTTGGCTCAATAATCGTATTTCTCCTCACAAAGACCACAAGATCTCAAGAGAGAAGCTTTAAGCAAGATAAAGTTACCGCTCAGTCTTTGAGCCTCTTAACTGCTCTGTTTAAATAACCACTTCAAAAACATGCAAAAACCGAAAACCGCGAGCTAAATTTACGATTTCCCGCAACCGCACGGTAATTTCTTAACCGTAAACCGCCAGATAAATGTGAATGAAACCGCAAACAAGCACTCAAAATTGGCTTAAACCGCCAAACCGCCAGACTATAATAGACCCTCTTTATTTAGTTCCCTTAATAGAGGTAGCCGGTCAATAAATGTTTTGTGTACAGTATTTTACAGAAAGCAATTTGGGGACTTTGATATCTGGCCGCTTGATGGAAGCTTGAATGTTTAACGTTTACCGTTTCAGTTGCCTTATTCGCGAAAACAACCCTTCCTTCTAAAAGACAATTCACTCCTTTTTCTTGTTCGTGTTTCAGATCGCTTTAGATCAATCAAAAGTTTTCGAAAAGCTTCGAGAACAAATACCACATTTGGAGTTTTGTGTTAAATATTCGCCATTATGGCCTGTTTTTGTCACAATAATTGGGCCTGTGCTTTTTCGCCAATCAGAATGCTGCGGTCATTGGCCGGAACGCACTGTATTCGGAAAACAATAGCTTCCCTGCAGGCCCTCATTTCTCGAGCCAGACCCCTCAATTGTCTCTCGCGGATGCCCCAGCGCATGAAGCCTGCTCACAGGCAACCGAGTAACACTTTCTATTGATTTTGATGATATCACAATTACGGTTTCAATACAAAAAGGTTTATTTGTACTGTAAACTAAAGAAATTAAGGTACAATTATTATATGACTTGGGTTTGTAGCCGATCTAAGGCGTGCTCTGATTGGCTAATACTAGGGCATTATTCTCCCGTAATGCCTACGGGCCGATTATGGGCCTGCAAAAGCCAAGCAAAAAGCCATATAATAAACAACGTATTAACCTCGAACGTTCGGTCTTTACGGGAAAATCTCAAACCTCGGCCTTGCCGTATTGACCGAGCGATAGCGAGGTCAATACGGTCTGAGATTTTCCCGTAAAGACCTCACTCTCGGTTAATAAGTAGTTAATATTAATTAAAAATACATTCAGTAGCTGGTCACCCAAAATAAATATGAAACTCGCATCGAGTCCAAACTGATCACATGACTGAGCCGGAAATAGAAGAGAACAAAAAAAAGAAAAAAAACACGAATATGTTACTTCCTGTGCATACGTTTTTTCAGTTTTTCTTTGGGAAACATTCAAGGCTAACAACTTTTGTTTGAGTCTCCGAGATGCAATGAGTAGCAGTAGACTTTTAGAGGTGTTTGGTGAAATCGTGTTCAGTTTTACACGAGGAGTGACAGAGCACTACAACCCACAAGAACTTGCCGAATATACGGCAGAGTCTTTTGGCTACAGTCCTCTAGAAAGCACAGGACAAGAATGGTATCGTCACGGAGATCCTGATGAGGAGTGTATTTATCAAGAATACAGCGACAGAGAAGCCACAACTTTAGACTTTATAAGATCCAGAAGAATTAATGTAAGCCTTATCGACGCAAGTTTACCAGAGGAGAACGAAGAAACACAGGAAGATCAACAAGATAAAGATAGACCAATGGCCTGGAAGCGACTCAGACCATCCGCTCTCCGAACGGTTTGTAAATCAATGTACATTGGAGCTTTGATCTCACTACTAACGGCCACCATCCTCGGTTCAGTATACATTTTGAGCAGCTATCTTTGCCTTAAAACTGTAAACAACTGCGAATTTTACTCAACGAAGTCCATTCCAGTAAAGGTCCAATGGACGAGATCAATTTCAGGTGCAATCACGACTGCTTTTTTTTACACTTCGTTGTTTGTGTGCCCTTTATTTCTTTTTCGGACACATCAGTTAATGGGGATCAAACGAAAACTCACCCTAGTTGCTTGCCTCACATATTTCTTGGACACAACTTATCGAGTGGTTCTACAAGCCCTGGGAATATCTCATTCCAAGCTTTCTACTTTGCAAAAACTTCCTCTCAATGCTTTGTTTTTTATGACTGTATGTTGGCAAGCCTATCTTCTAACGAATCACTTTCGACTGCGACGGTCGAGAAGAGAGCAGATCGCTTTGTTCTTAAACATGACAGTACCGCTCAGTTCTGTTATATTTCTTGCCGTTGCTGTCGTTTCCATAATTTACCCACTGTACAACAAGCAAAGTGAGGAAAGTAAACTGCGCCTGGTAATCGCACTCTTCGCTCCTCTCATTGGAGTCTTATTTAAACTAATCTCACGAGTTGTTGTGCAGCGGCTAGGCAATATTACCCATCCGGGATATTCATATATCTTATTAGCGCCTTTGTATTCTATGTCAGCGATTATGTTCCGAGTGTTGCAAGCAAATCTTGACAGTTTACAATCCATGGCTGTTCTTGGGTTGGTTCACGGCGCTACAGAAGTCATAGAACGAAGCACCATGGTTGTAATTGATCACATTTGTCACGTGGTTTGCAAAAGAACATCAGCTCCTTGGGGAAGTTTTCGTACTCCTCGCCGTGAGAGACTAATGGCTGATATCGCTATCATGAGCATGTTGTATGAATCAACTGCTATAGTGTCTGTTAACGGATTATTGTACTTGTTTCGGTTTATATACTTAAAAGACGATTCTCTCTTAGAACTGCTACAGTCTTTTGCCATTACAACTTCAGTTCAACTGGTGATCGAGTGGTTTTTCACGAGTGTCTCTTTAGCGATTGAGACTCGCTATCAGAATATAGCTGTTATGGCTGTTTGGCAAAAAAGACGGAAAAGACATATTTTATTGGCAATTGCAAGTACTATCATATCAGCAATATGGATTAGCGAAAACCTTTTAGACATGGCACACGAGCGCTTTAACAAAGAGCCCTTAAAGCAGCTTTGTGATATGCCCTTTGCTTAAAACAAGAGATCACAAAGACTTTGATCAGCAGGGCCTAGCTGCTCGAGCCAAACATTCTCGGTTTTCACGTGACGTCATCATTTTCCAAAATTAAGAATAACCAATCCTTCTTAAGTTTTAGTTTCATCAGATATAAGACTTTGTAAGAACTTGACGTTTAACGTTTAAGCTCGACAGGGTTCATTAAGTTTTTGCGTTGCGTGACATTAAAATGGCGGCCCAAGAGAGCTTTCAGATATGTCAAAAGAGAAGTTATCGCTCACATTTTGGCTAACTGAACAGCTCTTGCAATAGAAAAAGTACTACTTTCAATATGTCTGAACTCTAGAGCGATAATGTTTCGTTTTAATGTTAAAACTCAACGACAGACGTGTCTGTTACCTTACGGCCGCCATGTTGGCGCCCCTCAGAAGGGCACCAACATGGCGTCTGCATACAAAGCTCTCTAAATTTTGGTGAAACACTTTTCCGAATAACGCGCGAATGAAAGACCTAGATCTTGGCGAGGATGTTTATGTATCAATCATCTATCATATCCCAGATTCTTGACTTAATTGATTGAACTGTTACGATTTTTATTTTTGATTGCGTGACACTGCAAACCAGCCATACCGCACTGCTGACCAGTAGATCCGTGATTCTGGTTGTTGGCCAGAAAGTGATTGTGAAATTTCACGCCATGACTGAAGTAAACAGCAAATCAGGCTTTGAACGCCTCAGCGTTCTAAGAATTCAAGCGAGCGATTTCAAACAGCTGTTTGCTGCTGCTATCCAAGAGTATCTCAAATATTAAGAGGTAACACTTGTTATGCATTTCGTACAATGTGAGTAATGGAAGGTTTATTGCATATTTTTCTGATATATGACGACTGCAAAAATGCTGCTGCTCCGTCAGAATCAAAAACAACCTCGTTCCCAGAACGGCTCTGGGATCGAAGTTGAATCAAAAAAGAAAAAATTTGGGGCGCCCCATTCAAATTTCAAGGAAAAAAAACCGGGAACGAGGTTGGCATTTGCAAAGAATTTTAATATACCGCTGACCGAGCGAGCTGCTGACTTTGTGAAAGCTGTGAAAGTTGCACGGCGAAGGAACTGGAAGCGGTGCACGTCGCAGGAGTTGGAAAGATTGGGCTACACCTGGGAGAGAGCCAACAGGTTGGCAAAGAACCGTGTGCGTTGGAGTTTAACGTGGACGCCCTACGCTACTCCGGGGATGATAAGGATATGTTAATGATCATGATTCACAGCTGGCATGAATTTAAGGCGGGGGTAAACATGAATAGGCGTGAAATTTGAAGTGATATAAAAAAGGAAATTGTTAGGATTAAGATGGGTTGGAAACACTACCAGACAGTTGACCCCCGCAAAAGAGAGCCCCAGGTTGCTAGGGGACTGTTTGGCATCCGTCTACTAATTCTTCACTTCAAATTTCAATTTTCCAAATCCATCAATTTAACCTATCCTTTGAGAAAAAAATATCTCTTTCCCAAAATGCCCAAAAATCACCCAAAAATTTACACAAAACTGCCAAACAGTGGTTAATAAGATAAGCAGAGAGATTTAGTGTCGCTTGAAACGTGACGGAGATATTGGCAGAAAGGCCGTGTTAAGCGACGTCAAAACAGCTTTCACGTTTACCCCCGCCTTAACAGATAAGAAAC
The DNA here is from genome assembly GCA_964020085.1 of Micromussa lordhowensis. Taxonomy (NCBI): domain Eukaryota; kingdom Metazoa; phylum Cnidaria; class Anthozoa; order Scleractinia; family Lobophylliidae; genus Micromussa; species Micromussa lordhowensis. The sequence continues at coordinate 3,682 of CAXHUQ010000803.1, read as the reverse complement.
ATATTCCGTGTTTATTGAGTTATAATGTATATAATGTAATATACCATTAGTTTATTTTTTGCTAGCTTCTTAATTTTCTTCTCTTTATAACCGAGTTTAGCTTTCATTTGTCACTGTGAAGTTTTGGAAAATTAGTTTAGGCAGTATTCGCTTGAGATTGTGTACAAAAATGTTACTCTGATTGAATAAAATATCTTAAAGTATCTTAAGACCTTGTTAATTTTCAAACTGTTGAACAAACTCTGAAAGTCGAGTCTTTCCAACTTTTCTATCAGTGTGAACTTTCATCTTCATCATGATCATCAAGAAGTCTTTCCTTAAGGTGATCAGTTCCCGGGTAAAAGAACCCGCCATAGATTTCCGATGAAACTTGGTATGGTGTTATTACAGTACAAGGAGATGTTAAAAACGTAATAAAAAGAGGGGGTCACCGTGTTTGTTTTCATGCCACGACGCTGACAAATATGGTTACTTTGGGGACTTTTGGTTATCTCAGTGCGCAACAAATAAGCTCGATTATTTTTCAATGCGGCGTGTTATATCACACAGAATTCGACTTTCTTTGATTGCTTATTCATCTACGTCCCAGAAGAAATGGCTTCAAATACCCTGCATTATTAACTGATATTTTTATCCTTTAAAGGAAACATAATTTGGACTTGCTCTAATGGGCCCGTTACGTCTCTATCTGTAGCATTTATTTCATTTGCCAAAAAAGTAGCCATAGATTTCTGCCAAATTTTTCTCAGTTATTGCGGATATTATTCTCATTGAATTTATAAAATAAAAAGTGGGGGTCACCGTGCTAGTTTAAGAGGAAATTAGCTTTAATCTCGCTATCGAGCTTAGTTTGAAGGAAATCTCTTATGTTTTGTACGCGCGCGCGCTGATGACGCAAAATTCGTGCGCAGTAGGAATGCGCAATGCAAAACTCGGGAATCACCTTAATGATTTGATTTAGTTCCTAGGGGCTCTTACTGGAGATCGAGGGGCGCTTCAGTAAGAGAAGGACGCATATCTTTTTGTTGAGTTAGCACCCAAGCGGCGAAAAACGAAAGAAGAATCTTTTGTTCAAAGGAATGATGCTATCACGTGGAAACAGTCGAGAGGACCCGTTGTTTTTGTAATGCGGGTATGATGTGAGCTTTCCAGAGTGAAAATTAACAACAGACGGGTGATTTCAATGTGTCCTGAAGACACTGAAATTGGAAAAGGAATGGGTACAAGGGGCGAGGAGGCGCGGTGGCCTCATGGGTACCCCGGTGAATTTAATGCTGATGGGGGTAACCCTACCCTGATGGGCCACTTGGCTCATATGCAGACTTGGCCTTATCAGGGCGCCAATTGGAATAGCAGCGCTGATTAACAAAACCACGCTCAAAGGGGGAAACGCATTTGGAAGAGGGTGATTAATAGAAGAAATGTGCTAATTCGAATCATCACGGTAAAATACATGCAAACAAAACGGAGTAAAGTCTCCGTTTTTGCTAATTTATTAGACGCTCAAAAGCAGCAAATTCATTCGACTGAGTACATCTAAGCCAGAACATTCCCGAATGGGCAGCCTGGGTGTCAATATATCTTATCGACTAGCCGCAAGGGTCGTACTGGGAGAATATCGGCCAGGCGGTCTTGACAGTACGCCTAAGGTCCGAAAAAAAAAAGACCGAAGGCCGATAAGAATCCTTATGATTTTAGTACAAAGGAAACAGCGAATAATCCCTTGTTCGACCTCTTAATGTACCCGCTATATGCCGGGCAATATTTTAAACGTCACCTGATCATGACATATTACAGTTTCAAAGTTGCTGTGCAAACTATTTAACTACTGAGAAAGCGTTCAGAGATGCTCTGCAAGTATTCAGCTGTTCGACTAAAAGTTAGAATACTTAAATTTGCGGTTCATAGTTCAGTCAATATAGTTTCTGAATTTCAAGAGTTTACTTATAGGGCCTGACGTGAGTAACACACTGACTGAAGGTGCTCTGGCTTCATTGTGTTGAGTTTTTGCACGAGACCCGCTGGGCAGAACTGATAGAGCTACAAGAATCTTACAACAAATAAGTTTCGATCCACTTACGTACCAGCCGAGAGGAATGACGTTTTTATCCGGCTAATAAGAATACAGTCAAGTTCGAACCACTGAAAGATATTTCAGACCACTTTTAAAAGGGCAAATCCTAACTCTTGAATATTCATTCCAGATTGACAAACAAAATTTGGGCTCTTACTTGGTGTGGAAGATACCGTTGATGTAAAACAATAAAGGACAAAAGAACGAGGAAAACAATGAAGACAATAGGTCTGTATTTCTACTTCCCTGAAACCCTGGAAGAAAGTGTTTTAATTAATGTGTTAGTTAATTTCCTAGTTACACTTAAGAATTACTTGTACCCACATGCACAGATATAATGAAACAACTGCAAGCTGTTCTTGACAAGTATTTTCACTTTAAATGATCAATATAAAAGTTCTCCTTAATGGTCTCCTTGTATTTCCTAGTTACACTTAAGAATTACCACTTGCACTTGCATGCACAATCATAATGAAACAACTGCAACCTGTTCTTGACAAGTATTTCACTTAAAGTGATCAATATAAAAGTTCTCCTTAATGGTCTCCTTGTATTTCCCAGTTGCACTTACGAATTACCACCTGCACTCACATGCACAATCATAATGAAACACAACTGCTATTCTTGACAAGTATTTTCACTTTTAATGATCAATAACAAGAGATTATCAAGGTAAGAGAGCGAATCCCCCATATAGGTCCTCTAACTAAGGTAATCCCTCTTAAGTTATTTTTAGACATGGAACCCAGTTCATCCGAGGATACCACTCGCGCGATGCGTGGACAAGCAAGCGACTTTCTCGAAACTACCTGAGACGATATGGCGGGAACGCCATTTTATTTGTTTTGATTTCGTTTCACAGCAGAGATGTTTTCTGCACTCTCAGTTGTCTTTTTGTTCGGCCGGGCTTTCGTTTGTTTTGTGCTCATTTGGCTGTTCAGTATTTGGCTGTTTATTCGGTTTCAGAGAGTTTAGTTAGACAAACGTTAACGGTAACGGCAACTAATGCAGTTGCTGTATAAGCGTGCGTTATAATTCTTTGTTCATTTCTTTGCCGCTGATTACAAAAGGTGACAAAACAACAACGTGTAATAGCTACATTCTGCATATTCCAGAGAATTAATGTGAACTATACGACGCGGCCAATTTTTAAATATTTTTTTTCGAATTTTGACGCTGTCTTACATTATTTCTGACAGCATAGACAAACTGAATGAATTAAATTCCTGCGAGATTCGTAGGTTGAATATTGATGTTGCCTTTGGCGTTGTTGCCGTTGCTGCTGACTGATTTTGCTACTTGGACAGCGAGCGTCTTCCTGCACTTTCGACCATCTGTTTGTTCGTTAGCCTAGCTTGTGTTTGGGCGTTTGTTTGCTTTACACTCGTTTGTCTACTCATTTCTCTGCCGTTCATTCAGTTGTTATTGTTTGTGTAAGGGACATCCGTCTCTTATTTAAACTCCTGGTAAAGGTCGAAATGTATGTTAAAACATACCGAGAACCGAAGCTCCTTTGCTTGTCATAGACTGACATCCCACAGCGTTGGAGATTTTCCTTTGCTTTGAAACGAAACGAAGCGAAACGACATAAACAGATGTTCCACGAAA
>CAXHUQ010000802.1:0-23000 GCA_964020085.1 Micromussa lordhowensis | reverse complement strand
TTCAGAGACAAATTTCAAGGCACTTACCGTTATTGCTGGAAACCCTACTAAAGGGAGAAGAAAGTGATGAAGAATGATGAGTTTCTTTTTTCTGTAGAACTTTGCCCAAATATAGTACAGGCTTCTCTGTGGATCTTCCTGTTTGTCCTCCAGATAGGCTCCAATAAACATCACCACCACATCATAATAGAAATAACTCAGTCCAAAGCATGAGTAAAGATTTAGGATTGGTTGACTGGAATATCAAGAGTATTCTAACTAAATGATAATAAAAGCAACCATTTATGATATATATATAATTGGTGCTTACTTTGTTTTATTGAGTGTAATTTATTCGTTTGTATTAGATTAGTGTTAACATTCTGCAAGCTTTAATTAACAAGATGCATGCACATTACTTTTGAAGGACCTCTTTCTTTAGATCTGAATGCCTGTTTGCATTGGTGGTTTAGAAAAAAATGCACAATAAATCTTTTTTTTTACAAATAAAAAGTGTACAGTACCGCTCAGAAATAAGCGAACTTCGCATACGCAGTCTATACGCGCATACGCGTATGGCAATACGCGTATACATACGCGTATACGCGTATGCCTATACGCGTATACGTATTTCTTTGTTATTCACCTCTAACTGTTTCTTTTGTGAAGTATTGTTGGACGAAACAATAAATAGCTTTGTTAGGAAAACTTAAAAAGCGAGAGCCGTTCGATTACAGCCAAATTTGCATATTGTAAAAACATCTTCAATAAAGCTATCGTACTTCCAATCTAGTTCGCTTTGAAGATTTACCAATTAGCCATCGGTCGAGTAATTAGCGTTGTTTTCACATCTAAGTTCGTAGCTTTAACAAGAATATCACTAAGTATTGTGAAGCAAATTGACTAAAGTTTTCATTCACGGTAAACAGAAATTAACTAGTTTTCAATATGAAGTTTTCATCATTCATCTTTCTGCACGCGTCGGCGAGTCGCTTGCTAATTGTTTATCGACTTTAAGCGTCACGGCAAATACTGAAAATAATGATATCTCTGGTTCTATTCGGCATAAATTGGCGATTTAAATGGTGAAATGATCTCTATCCGCAGAAACGATGTTTCATTGAAGTTTTTATGACACGCCGCGAACAGGTATTAACTTTTTTGCAATATAAAGTTTTCATCTTTCACCACGCGTCGGCGAGTCGCTTGTTAATTGTCTATCTATTTTAAGCGTCACGGCAAGTAGTGAAAATAAGGATATTTTCAGTTCGGTTCGGCATAAATCGGCGATTTAAATGGTGAAATGATCCCTATCCGCAGAAACGATGTTTCGTTGAAGTTTTTATGATGCGCCGGGAACAGGTATTAACTATTTTGCAATAGAAACTTTTCAAGACGTTTATCTTTCGTTACGCGCCGGAGGGTCGCTCGCTTATTTTGTCAACTGAAGCGTCACGCGGCAAGAAGTGTAGTGAAAATTTTGATGGCGTCTCTGGTTCTATTTAGTATAACTCGGTGATTTCAACAATGAAATGATCTCCATCTGCAAAACAATTTTTAATCGAAGTATTTATGATGCACCGTGAAACTTTACTGCCATGAATCTTGTTGACAGGCGACGGCTAGTTGTTTTTGTCGCTGCCGTTTTTCGAAGCGTCACGACAAGATGTGAAATGGTTCTGTTTGGAGCAAGATGAAGTAATGATTAAAACGAACGGTAAAATGTTCTGATGGAAACCCGACTACAAGTTTTTCCGGATATGTTGTGTAACGACAGTTTATTGCAATAAAATTATTGTAACGTTACAGAACGCATTCTATAAAAATATTTTGTGAAACTATGGCTAGTGCTACCCGTATTTGGCACATAGCGATTTAAGCAGCCCATATTATCCCAGTATTACCGGGCCATTGAAACAACAAACTACAGTATTGCAAAGAAAGCAACAATAAGCTAGCTCATAAATACTAATGAGCATACGCGTATACTTTGTATACGCGTATTTAACAATTATTCCATGAGCGCGCGTTGGATATGAGATGATAGATAGCCAACGAGGCGCGTAGCGCCGAGTTGGCTATAATCATCTCATATCCAACAAGCGCGAGTGGAATAATTGTTTTATTAAAAACGCCCTCAAAATATAGAAAAATAGACTACAATTAAAATAAAAAGGCCCAAAAAATCATGCATACGCTCGCCATTTTTGTAGATCATGGTATAATGGCTCATATACCATGATGGCTAAGCCAATGAAAACTCTCGAATTGCATTATCCAATGATCCAGTTTTTAATAAACGCGTATAGCCATACGCGTATACCCGCATTGGCATACGCGTATACCCGCATTGGCATACGCATATACGCGTATCGGAATTCGCGTATTTCGCGTATGTTTTGGTTCGCTTATTTTCGAGCGGTACTGTATGCCTAATATTTTCACGCAAGATCCAAATTATCTAACACAAAAAATTGAAACCTTCTAATCCTGTGATCAGATACGCTAAATTTCGGGTATTGCGTATCAAATTGAGTGGAAAATTTTGTTTCCCGCTGACTTTTGATTGGATAAACTTTCAAACCACCTCCACAGTAATTTATTTGTAAAAAAGTCGTCCATACGATGTCAAGTCAGAGAAAGGATTGTTTCTATTAAGGCGATTTATAATACATGACAAAACGCGCGCTAAAAAAATGGGTGTTACGAAAATTTCGGTGGTGATTAAATTCACCTTTTTCACCATAGAAAATATATTTAAATAAAAAAATATTTCGTTTCTTTCTCTTTAGCAGAAAGTGATACAAATCATTGTCAAATTTCAAAGATGCGATTTTTTTTCCAGTATCCACCTGTTTCTCGGACAACAAACAATTTGTCTAAATTTAAGATCTCGAACATGTCAACAGATGTTCAAGGGCCGTCGCAAAGATTTACAAGCGGACGATGCCGTTCGCCAGTGAATGCTTTCAAGAATACCAAAGCACACAAGCTCTCGACACCGGTATAATAATCTGCACAATGTCGAAATGAGAGCTTATCAGTTCAAGTAATTAATTGTTCGCGGAAGTCGCTTTTACCTGTGTAGCATAATGTCGGTAGACGTGAAAACAACTTTTAAACCAACGATAGAAGCAGCCAGTGCTTGGAGGGATGAAACAAACCTGCCGAAATCAAACAACAAAGACGACTGATGGAAGAAGTTAATTCTCTTCTCTCAAAATACATCTAAAACTACGAAAAATATTCCAAGCTTTCCATGGACGGTATAAATATCAGCTAAACTTCACACACGTCGCTTCTCAAAAATTCTACAATAATTTATTCTTCACCTACCGTGTACTAATGGAAAATCTGTCGACATAATTTAGACTTGGTGAAGTATATCTTTGGAGATATGTGAAGAGTATGTGGGACAACGGAAATGCGAAGAAGCCGGCTATAAACAACTGTAAGCCCACCATTTTCACGACGTGATTCCCATGCACGCAAATGCTAATTTTGCATGTTGTCAAATTTCGGGGTCATCGGTTAACATCACGACTCACCCGAAAATGCTACGAAGATTGTTCGGGATGACCGATGTTGTTTTCCGACTCTGTCCGAAGTTAATGACAGTGTCCTGAGATCGATATTCAGGGCGAAAAATGAGAAGATCGAGAAACCCTACATCTTCGGCAACGAGCCAATCTAGCAGTTTAGCCACTGGTTCTTCAGGGAACAGCACCAGCACAAACACAGTTCCTTCCCTGCTCAAAGAACTTCACGGTCTGGTGCTGCAAATTCAGGTGCTGTTTAGAACAAGTCAAGTCTGATGAGTCTTACACTTTTTAACCTTCAGAGTCCGTTTAGACGCCCTTTGTTTCATAGTAGTGGAATTATATATGTTGACGGTATCGCATAGATACCATTTTTATTGCCACAAGTTTTGCGAGTACTATACAAGATTCCAAACTTTAGAATTTTCAACAAAGGATAAAAGATGCCATATTGAAGTTGAAGACATCTATAAGGGCCTGGGGAGAGTGAAATAAGACCAACCCATCGTGCTACGGATGTAGTCACCACGTTATTGTGTTGGGGCAGTTTCTCTGTGTCTTTATAATCCCTAGAGCTATGTTGGCTGGAGGCTTGCACTCTTGGCAGGGTCACGCTTGGCAAACAGGTTGAAGGGCAGTGTGATCTCCTGCATGGTCTGCCCTGAGGGTGAGGGTTGGACACAGGATTAACCAGCGACCAGGCATTCTTCTTTTTTTTATGGCAGAGAAAAAAAAGAATACCTGATTGTAGGTTAGTGCAGGGCTAACAACCTTGCCCTAAAGTGGAGCATTTATAACAATACAGCCATGCCTGAAGCACAGGAACACCATTTTCTATTTTGTTTTAGAATAAAACATGTAAAAACAAAAATATTTACATTCAAGAAGGGCTGGTGATTGTACTGGCAACAAAACATCTGGTAAAATATGTGCTCTATAAAAAAATAATGCATGCTCAGTTCCAATAGTGGGTTTACTTGCTATCAAATTGAATATGAATTGGCCAACATTTTTTTTGTATTTGTCTAAAAAGTTTTTGATATAGAGCTGTTTATATTCTAATTCATTCTAGGAGCAACGGACACAAAGTGAACAAAATCTTTCAACCATTGCAAAAACCCATGAGAAGATGAAGACAGAAGTTAGAGGTTTGTTTGAGCAAACTGCCTTTTGCTTCATTTCAGATTATGTCGCTAGAAAGGGATTTAGGGTTTTGTAAGGCCACAAACCGTTTTAATTTGTCATTTGACAAAACAATGCATCTTTTATTTAGAACAAGTTGAAGATGAATAAGTGTATTTCACTGTTTTTTGTATATTCCACTGGTTAGAAAGTAAAATGTAAAGAGCTGATGTGATGCCTTATTGACCTTTCCGCTTTTGCGTGTGATTTTTCCCCTAAATGTTTCTGTCTGTTTTCTACAGTGTCTTCTTACTTTAAGTCAAAATTGCGAGGTTTGTACAAAACTGCAGGTACTGATGCAGAGACTGAAGTAGAGTAAGTATGTAATATTGTGGTATTATGTACAGTATTTAACACTTTGACTTGTGAACAAATTATTTATGACTATATCAGGGTTCGTACAGGTCATGGAAAACCTGGAAAATCATGGAGTTTTATAATAATATTTAATTTTTCAGGCCTCATGAAATTGAAGTGTGGAAAAGCAATATACTTTCTGAGAATAAAAAGGCAAAAAAGCAAAATTCAAAAATAATAACAGGGGGAATCAGACAATTGCCATTGTAGATTGTTTTGACAATACTTTGAGAACAACTGCTTAACATATAGTTCATGGTAAACTCGGAAAAGTCATGGAGTTTTAAAAGCTCAAAAGAATATGAACCTTGTAACTATATACTGTATCTTAATCTTCAATCTATGATTTGGTAACCAAAATAGGATCAAAGTATGCAATTACCTGCATATTTAGAGTTTTCACCATTTTGTATATCAAGCGATTTTGCAAAAACATGCCCTCTAAGCCTAGCCAGTTGCTCTAAACCTGGGAGGGGAGGGAGGGGTTCCATCAAGGCCAGGCTAGGGACATGTATCTGTAAAGCAACAGTGAGGTGTTATTGATTTGCTATCTGTTGTCTTTCTTTTATTTTTAGTATAATTAAAAAAGCCTTGGACAAGATAGCCATCATCAAAGCACTCAGAAATGACAGGAGGATTGGTTAGAAGAATTGTTTAAATTTTGTAGTACATACATCCTGCCCCTCTCGCTTCTGATCCCAGCTGTTTTGTTGCAGAAGAAAATTACCACCCTGATTGGACACCTCTAGTCAATGTAAACAGACACATTTCTTTGGTCTTCCAGAGTGTGTAGATTTTCTAACAAATGAAATTGCTTATATACAGCTGTATAGTCCTCCTTTTAAAAGTAGTTATTATTAGAAGCAAGACAAAGGCTAAAAATACTGGTTGAAGAGACACAAATTATTCAGGTTCCGCTGGTGTTTTTTTTCTTTAAGTTCTATCTATGAGTGGGAACGTTTTCAAAAAAGATTGGGCACTCCAATAACAATGAATACCATTGTTAATACCATTGAAGTCAGAGAGACAGTAAAATGAAAAACCTATTGAAGATTTGTCAATCATCTTCCTGTCTTAAAGCAGTCAAGTCATTGATGTCCTGTTTGAGATTAGCACATGGTTCGACATTATGTTTTGAGTTGATTCTTAAATTTGTGGCAATAAGTGCAGTGTTCAAGTACTTCCTCTTTTGTGTATCTTCTATTGTTTTGTTTGTGCTTTAGTCCGAGGTGGTAGCAGCCGACTTGGTAATCAGGAAACTGGAGAGCCAAGGTGTCTTTTTGCTTTATTTACAATGTCTGAATTACTAAATGTATTGTTATTGAAAGAGACTTTTAGTAACTTGTTAAAGGCAGCATAGAAAAATATGTATGTACTCAAATATACCGTAAAATCCTCTATTAAGCCCCCCAGGAGGTTTATTTTTTCAAGTACTTTTCGGGGGGGGGGGGGGGCTTAACAGAGAGGGGGGCTTAAAAGAGAGGGTGGCTTATTTAATTTTAGCGATAAGCATCACCGGTAGCAAAAATATTGTGGTATCAGACAGAGTAGACTTACAAGTTGTATAATTAAGGTCGCTGTCAAAAGTATTTAATTCATTTGTTCTTCAGTAATTTTTATAAGAATGCTCACTTGTATTGATTTGTCGTTCACAACTTAGAAACGCAAAGTTGAGAAAGTTAAGCATATGAAGTTGGAGGTCATGCGGCCGAAGACCAAAAACAATATAAACTTCCAGCCTGAATAAACAATAACTGATCAGTCCACATTAATCGTTAACTTTTTTGGTGAATACAGGAGGGGGGAGGGGGAGAAGGGGCTTAATAGAGAGGGGGGACTCATTAACTTTCTTCCTCAGAAAAGGGGGGCTTATTAGAGAGGGGGGACTTATTACAAAGGTAGAGGATTTACGGTATCACAAGAACAATAATCCCTACTATGTTACACATAATTATATTAGAAGGTAATTTTAGAAAGCAGTATTGCAAGTGGTTGGATTAAATTGAGCACTTCCAGCATTCTTTGAATAGTTTATGAACGAAGGCATTTTTTGCCTGATGTTTCAAGAGGGTGTCAATGGGGTATAGCTCTAGTCAGTAAACGGCTAAAAAAAGCCTTGTAGTTGTCAGTAAACTGTTCAAAGAAATGGATTTAATCAGTTAACAGCACAAAAGGAGATATGTCAGTTAATTTCCATGATTTTATGATATTTATGAGCTGTAGATTACCTCAAAGTACGTCATGATTGAAAGATCAGTTTTTTGAATTATTGAAAATGACGTAATTTGGACTCCTATGCACATTTTTCAAGACTGTTATGATCATTAATTTCATAGCCAAACAAGCACACTGAATGCTGCAAAGAATTTCTGTTAGTAATAATTTGCTCCTGTAGTCAACCTCGCCAGGTAAAACAATTTCAGCTCAAAGCAAGTTACTCCATGCTCTCCACCTTTCTCTTTCACATAGACTACAAGTATTCCTTCTTTTCTTAGTCCATTGTGCGTGACACAAAAGAATCTGCAAAGAAAAAATGGCCGCACAAACTCCTGGGAACCATGAGAAAGGAGGGACTGCTGCCTCAATTCAGAGAGCTTGACCTTTCACGGCCGAGTGATTTTTCAGTGTGAATTTTCAATCTCATTACATGTATTCAACAGGATTCCTTATCTTGATGTCCTCTCATTATTGCCTGTTGTCAATAACCCTGGGAGATGTCTTGAATAAACTCGCTCTTTTCTTCAATAAACTCGCTCTTTTCTTCAATAAACTCGCTCTTTTCTTCAATAAACTCGCTCTTCTCTTCAATAAACTCGCTCTTCTCTTCAATAAACTCGCTCTTCTCTTCAATAAACTCGCTCTTCTCTTCAATAAACTCGCTCTTCTCTTCAATAAACTTGCTCTTCTCTTCAATAATCTCGCTCTTCTCTTCAATAAACTCGCTCTTCTCTTCAATAAACTCGCTCTCCTCTTCAAGACTGTTCACAGCCTCTCTATTTACGCATACAAATGAAAAAGTGAGCAAAGCAAGTGCAAAGCATGTTGGGGTTGGGTTTAAGTCTTCCATTTTGCACTGGCATCCAGTTCTCATGATTCTATCCATGCCTTCGAATAAAAATATGAGAAAATAGAGGGCTGTGAACAGTCTACTTCAAGTAGCGAGGCAAAAGCATTCCATGAGAAGTATAACTGCATTATGTTGTTCTTGATAACTTTGCCATCTTTACAAATTTCCTGGAACACCTCATCCTTCTGGGACTTTTGGGGTTTTTGCATTGCATTAGTTGTAAAAGGTTAACGTTTTCACAGTCAATTTTTACAAGAATATTGCATTCAGAGCCAAACTTTTTAAAACATGTACAAGACAGATTTTGCGCTATTGGCAAAATTACACATTTTCCTTGTTTGAGAAAAATCTGTCTTACATATTTTTATTTTAGTTCGCATGACTGTTTAAACAGAGCCAATTTCTAAGTCCTGAAATTTTGAGGTGGGGTCATAGATTTTGAGAAAAACATTCATTAAACCTTCTAGATACTTTGTGTATCCACAACTTTAAAAAGGGTCAAACTCCAACAGTACACACAATAAACGGAATATGACGGTATAAGCAGTTTCCAGAAGTGTCAGACGAGGTCAAAGTAAACTAAAATTTACATTCATGTCCTAAAAATGTTGTTATTTGTCATGGAAAGACAGCACCCTTTTCCTGTTAAGTACCACATATGCTAAAAAGTCGATCAACTTTTATATCCTAGTCAGTTCATATTTTGTTGTTTATATGGCTACGACAGCAATACATACATCATTAGATGCTAAACAGCAAATTCCATTTAACTAAGAAGGGTGAACAATCAGCTAAAACAAAGAAAATAGTGCTTGGTAAGAGCTTGAATACTTGCATGTCAGTCAATAATCAGTGAGTAGTGAAAGAAAAGCTGTCAAATACAATGTGTTGTATGTTTTATTTAGGAAGGTGATGAGACGGGGAGTTCTGATGACCATGTTACAACAAGCTGCAGTTCAGTTGCCCATGTGGATGGGAAAAGCCTCGGAAAGGTAAGCTGGATAGTAAAAAATGTGAACATTTGTTAGAATCGTGTAGTTTCAAAGTGACCAAAAGGAGCGCGGCCTCTGGGGACGAGAATGGATCGGTTGTGTAAGTGATACAAGTAGCTACTGTCTTGATTGCCCAATGTGTGGAAGTCCAGTTTCCTTATACATACAGGCTATATTTTGGCAATGTTTCAGGTACAGTCCACATATATATGTCTTTCGCCTATTCACTGTATGTAACCTTCAGACGTTTCAATTTATAAGATGAAATGGCCATGAAATGGCTTGGCAACTTTCTTTTGATCATGACAACTTTCCGGAACCTCAAAAAACAAATTGGTGATGGTCTTTAATGAGCGTGTCTTTGAACATGGCAAAATAATTTCTTATGTTTAATGTGTTGGTTCATGAGAGAAGCTCTTGTGTTCAGTGCTTTAGAGTGCTACTTTCATTAGTAAAACATAAGTCATGTTTCTTCCCCAGCCCTCCTCCTCTCTGTGGCAGTATTCAAGCTGAATCAAACTATGTGGCTCAACAAGGAGATCACGTAAGATACATTCAAAATAATTAATCCAATCGCGTATACATTTCATTTCTTGGCAAATGTACCCCCCCCCCCCAACCTAACCAGTTTTGATTGCTCCCTGCCCTTTTCCATGCCTGTCCCTCCCCTCCCTAATGATTACTAGTTCTGTTTGTTGTAGGTTGCTGCCCGTGTCCGTACCCCTGACGGTGAAGAACAGTTGATCTTAGCGGAAATTGTCTCTTTCAATCCGTCTTCAAATAAGTACCTTTTCTGAATTTTGTAACAATAAATTAGTGCGATATTTAGCCGGGGACGTTTCAGTGAGTGCTGTTGTAATGTTGTTGTGCATTGAATTGCCATGCGCGATACACCAGGCAAGGAAAGGATATGTGGAAAGGTAAACGTGGAGCTAAATGGGAATTATTGTCAACAGACTAATCTCGAGAAATTAATGACTCCCAGTAAACGAGGGTAAGACACGTTTTTGCTCGTGACACTTGTGCGATGTAATTTCTGATTGGTTGAAAAGAGCAGAAACAAGTCGGGTATTTTTTCGATGTCAAAAGCTTTCATCTGTTCTGTGGTTGTTTACTTTGCTTGAGATAAATTACATTGTAACGTAACTGATTTATTTTCTCGTTAAACATTTCTGAGTTTCCGTAAAAGCTCCATAGATGTTTTCCATATCCTTGACTCAATTTGTAAGATATGATGTTGACGACATCGACGAAGAAGCTGGAAGAAACGGCAAAGAGTAAGTAAACATGATCCGTGCTGACTAAAAAGTAAATTACAAGTCCATGACGTCTTAAAGGAGTGAATGAAAGACCATCGACAGGATATCGACAGACTAGGAAAAGTCAGCAACTCTTTGTTCAGGCAATTTCAGGGAGTTTAGTGTTTCAAAAGTAACAAAGGTAGATTCACAGTTATAGTGAGTGGTGAGGTTGGAGTTTCTGCTTTGGTCAGGGTTCGCGAAACAAGAGAACTGAGCATTCTTTATAATAGGGATATACTCATCTTTCACTTAGAAAGTTCACTGTGTGGCGCTCAGCCTCAGCAAAATTAATTGTTCAGTGTTTCTATTTGATGTTGTTTGCAGACGTCATCACTTGAGTCGGAGACGTGTAATACCGCTGCCCAAGATGAAGGCTAACCCGGTGACTCATCCACAAGCTCTCTTTCAAACAGATCAGGTAAAGTACAGCATCTGCGGCTCCTGGAGTTAGACCCACAAGGCACTCCGTACAAAGAGAACTTTGGAAGGACTCACTCCGTATTTCAGTCAGAACTTCGTTGTCTTCACAAACTCAGTGCAAATTAACATGGACTGTTTTATTCGTAGATTGTGATGGCACTGTACCCACAAACCACATGTTTTTACAAGGCGGTTATTCACGAACCTCCATCGAGGGTAAGAACGTTTCCAGAACTAAAGCAGTCACACAGTACACTCTTCATATCAGGTATGATGACAGGGATACCAAATGTCAGGGACGCGGCAGTGAATTTTGGTCTAGCCCAAGGAAAAAATTAGATGGTATGAAAAGAAGTAAGGAAAAATCATCTATGGACAGGAGGGATTCAAATTTCTGGAGGATTGATATTTGCCAGCCAACTTGGATCATATGAGCCTGGTTAACTGGGCTGGCTCGGTTTCCAAGATCTCGCCTCGCCACGCATATGAGAAGCCGGGCTGGCTCGCCTACCGAGATCTCGGTTTTCGCGATGGAGATCTTGGTAACCGTAATTTTCCCATATAAACACTCCAGCCCGGGTGACAGGGCCGAGATAGCTTCCCTTTTGCATCATAGCGGCCAAACTGGCGTAATTTTTGTAAGTACTTCCACTTCAGAAGTATGGGAATTACCTTTATGAGTAAAGTTACAATAGTCCACAAAGCTCCGATAGTCACGAACGATTCAATTTTTTCCGGTCGACCGGGCTGCAATTTCCCATATGAACAGACCACAAAATTCGTCCAGGTAACCAGGCCAGCCCGGGTACCGGGCTCATATGAAGAGGCCCTTGGAGCCTTCTATCTGTATGTGTCACTGACCGAGGAATCCACTAAGATGCAGCTCCTCGTAATATGTCTTTTTCATTACCTTGACAGCCTCAAGATGATTACTCGGTGTCGTTTGAGGACACTTCTTACGCTGATGGTTTTGCTCCACCTCTCAATGTGCCACAGCGCTATGTCGTGGCTTCCAAAGAAACAAAGAAAAGATAACTTCGACAACACAACCTGAAAGACACTCGAGGAGATGCTTTACTCTTTAATTTACTTTCAGGAGATTCTTGGACTTGTAAAAGCTATAAACCGTTTATTTAAAGTGCTACTATGATCAAATTCTCGATATCCATTTTTTTACATTTTCGCACACAATAGGTGTGTCCAAGATATTTTGCCAAATTTCAATCTATTACGAACAACAGAAGTCATGTTTTTTGGACCTTTATTTCCGAGAATTTACGGCCGCCATTAATTTTCCTTGTTTGTTCCAAGTCTGGGTTGAGAATTGGAGAAAATGACATCATTTTCTCAAAAATACCGCACGGGTTGAAATTATAATAACAATTAATGTAGAAAATTGCACGAATTTATGAGCTAAAGCTTTTGTTATTCTTATGCGAACTGCTATACTACTTGTTATTATAATTTCAACCCGTGTGGTATTTTTGAGAAAATGACGTCATTTTCTCCAATTCTCAACCCAGACTTGGAACAAGGAAAATTAATGGCGGCCGTAAATTCTCGGAAATAAAGGTCCAAAAAACATGAGTTATACTGTTCGTAGCAGATCGAAATTTGGCAAGATATTTTAGAAAGATCTGTTGTGTACGAAAATGTAAAAAAATGGGTATCGAGAATTTGATCGTAGTAGCACTTTAAAAACTTCTCTCTCGACCTGGAATTAACCCGCAGTCGCTCTATCATCCAGTGGTCATTTCTCTTGTAGCACAACTGAGAAGCTGAATAATGAGAACAAACCAGCAATTTTAGACTTGTCATGAAAAATCATTGTCATAAAAACGTCAGCTCAAGGAAATTTCCTCACCCGTACACTTGACAAGAGATCATTTGAGATCAAGAAACTGAAATAAACCAATGCACTTAAACAATGTGACCTCCAGAGCTCTTACCGATTCATTATTTCTTTCCGGGACTTTGGCCTCAGTTTTTAAACTCGGCTAGGGGCCAGAGTTTTCCGAAGCATGAAGAAACGAGTCATGTCACCAGACGCCCGTGGTGAGATGCCAACCCAACACCAGGCTACACCCCTATTATTTTCTTCCAAACTGCCCTAAAAAGTCGGTGATACCCATTTATGCTCCCGTGTGGAGTGGCGCGAGGGTGTCCCAAAAATATCGAAATTTGAAAAACGTCAATAAGACCTTGGAGTTGAGTTGTATTCTCAGTTCTTGACCAAGCTCATTCGGTCAAGATGGCTGGATATTCAGGTTTTTCTCGTTTTTTGCGTGTTTATGGACTTCGAGTCCGTCTTGGACCATCAACATGCAAAAGTGAACGAGACCAATATCCAGCATCTTGACCAAACATGCTTGGTCATAACGGATTTATTTTATGGGAGGACATACAATTTTTTCTTGCGGTACGGCGCGTAATCCCGAAGGGACGACACAGCGCCATCTTGGCCGCTCGGGTGCCCGGTCACGGAGCCAACCGAATATTAAAAGACAATATAAATTTATTTAGCAGTCAAGAACTCCTTCATGGTCGGCGCAGCGTCTCGGCGACAGGGAAACGCTGCTAAATTGGCGAGTAACGAGGGTCGTAACTCTAGGAACATTACTGTATATTATTTTAAATCGGTATCAACAATGGTTTTATAATACAGTTTGGTCAGAGACTGGACACTAATGTTAAACGTCGTTATAGCCTTAAGATTGTATTCATTTCAAAACGTTGCACATCTAATTTAATTACAATTCACAATACAATATCAATCATTCTTCATCATTCAGATATATTCTCGATAAAATATAAACATACATTAACAAGATAACTGCTTTGTAGCAGCTTTGTTTCGATACGAGGTGAAGTGTCAAACGCACAGTGTTAAATATTGTGTTCATCGCTCGTATTCGAAGAGTCAGCCAGCCCCTCGTCATCTTCATCATCACTTAAAGGTTCGTAATTATCTGAAAGAAGTGGGGTTGGTTCCTGGGGCCTGGGTAACAATGACGCGCTGCTTGGGCTAGAGCCTGGGGCCATATTGACCGCCAAAGACTGAGGAACTGGCGAGGAACGAGCACTGCTGGATGCAGAGCCAACGTTGATCGACAAAGTAGAGTAAGGGAAAGGGGTTACCTTGGACGTCATTCGAGCTGCTAAAGACAAGGAGCAAGGAACAACTTGCGAGAACTGACTTTCGATTGGAGGCCACGGTGGAAGGGGAGAAGTGCGGTCACCCTGTGATTCGTGGTTGGGTGATTCGGGCGGAGCGGGAGAAATGGGAATCATATTAATGTAACAGTCCGTATGCAATGTGACTTCTTGGCTTGAAGAAACTTTATTTTCAGCAGCAGTGCCCAAATCTCCGACTGTTAGTGTGCTAGAGACGCGTACTGTGTCTGACGGTGACCCTTGAGAAGGTTCTACGGTCGGTTCGTCCTCGGACTCTGGAATCTCTCCCTCCTCTATTTCCTTACTTTGTGACGCGCGCTGCTCGTCATCGGTTATTGAATGTGATTCCTCCATATGCCAGGTGGATTGTGGTGTATTGATAGGCTCATTGGCCAAAGCTGAAGTAACCTTTTTTCCCAAAGACAAATGCTCGTCTTCTGATTGGCTACTATCCTGTGAGGGAGGAATCTCTCCTACTGAAAGTGCATCCTCCGGGTGATGAACGCCTTCATCTTGACGTAAAACATCTTGTTTAGGTGATGTAAGATGACTTACGTCTTTCGTTTCCCTCTCAGGCGGCATATCGTCACAAACCGAGTTCTCTTCAGAGGGAATATGCGTAGAGCATCCAGATTTGACGTCAGGTGAATCCACCCCGCCAGGCAGTGGAAAGAATTCACCAACGAAAGTAGCGTATGGTACTTGCTCGCCATCATCAGAAACGCAATCTACTGCTGAACTAATTTCGGGATGATGATTCTCTGACGAGGAGCTGTAGGTGTCTGGCTCAATCAGAAATTCATGTTGCGCGGCCGGTTTCTGTAATGCATCAGCTTCATTGATCTCTTCGTCCTCCTCGTCTGCTTGGTCCAGCATAGAGGATACCTCACCTTCCCTTTCTATCACAGACGTACTTGGGCACTCGTAAACATCTTCCTCTTTTTCCAATGTCCATGTTGATTGTTCATCGGTTATATCAGGCAAAACGTCACCCTGTACTTCTGTCGCTGACTGAGCAGTTGTTGTGCCGTCCCCTTCTACTATCGAAGTAACATCGCCCTGAACATTCGGACCATAATTATCAATGCTCTCTAAAGGAGGAGACGTCAAGCTTCCATCAGGTCTGTTCTCAAGGTTAGCGGAACTGTCTGGAGTGATTTGTAGGCTTTGTTGGTCTGATGAGTCTGCCCGTAATACAATTGTTGCCTTATCTGTTTCACTGCTTCCAACTAGACCATCTTCACTTGAATATACCCTCAAAGCGTCCTCCTCCTGTAAAGTAAGACTCTCCTGTGCAGGTAATGCTTCTGAGGAATCATCCATGGCAAGTTTACCGGGAGAGCTCTCGGAAGAGTTCCATTCTTGATCTGCAACTGCACCCATTTCTTCTCTAGTGTCCTGACCATCAGAGGTTTCCATTTCTCGTTCTCCCTTTGCATCTGCATCTGGCCTTTCGAGAATTTCTTCAGTCTCATTAACAAACGTAGACGTGGTGGGAGAATCCACTGTGGGTTGCTCTGTGCTTACATCAAATACCTGGATGCTGAGAGGTCCAGTGCTTGTTACCTCGTCGAGTACGCATTTCTGGGCTTGTTCATCTTCGTCATCAGAGTAGTCCCTTGAAGAACCTTGGACATTCATATCGTCAGCAGAAGCGGGGCCAGTATCAGCAGTATCGTTACAGTCACTTGCGATGCGTTCATTTTCATGCTCTTTTCCATGGTCAGAGCTACTGTCGGATTGAGTACCTGATTTCACTGTTGTACTTGGAAACAACTCATCACTGCTTTCAGGAGGAACCTCTGACTCCTCGGCAGATAACGTTTCACTATCACTAGGATCGTAATAGGGTGATTGAACATTACTCTGAGAGCTCCTAGTCAGAGCTCGTATCCGAGGATGTAAAGTGGCAGAAGACGAGTATACTGGAGGTACCTCATCTTCAGTCTCCTCATCTCCTTCATCACCTTCTTCTGTCTCGCTGCCAGACGCACGTGAGATCTCCGCTCTTGCCAACGGCTCATTCTGTGGCAAAGATAAATTTTCATTGCGGTAACCAGCTTGCGATTCCTGCTGGAAGGAAAATGCCGTTTGGTTCACTTGCCAGATTTGTTTCTCCCTTTGGTCAGCGTTTGGCTTTGGGTCTTTTGATGAACGTTTAGGTTGAAGATGCGATGGTACATTTTTATATTGCTCTGTTTCTGGTATCCGTGTTCTTGTCATTTCACTCACTCTTCTGTCTTTTTCTTCCGCACACATAGGGCTTGATGATCTCGCTAAAGTTGGGAATTCCTCAGATTGGTGTACTCCAGTAGAGGGTGCCTGGTAAGGGTTAAGTTGATGTCTGGATGGATGGCGCCCCTCGCCAAGACCAGAGTCGACATATGTAATTGTTTCAAAAATAGTCCTTACTTGGGCTTGACCAGCTGCATGTGGTGACAGGGAACGATTCTTTGTAATGCCATCATCACCCGTTTCTGAGGAGGCTGGTCCTGGTTCAGCGAAATGCATACCAAATTTCGGATGAAAGTCCACGTCAACACTTTGCATACCCGTTTGGAACGGTCCTCTAGACACACTGTCGTCGTGATCGGGCCTTCTGAAAAAAGGAATGTCTTCTAGTTTAGATCTTGTTTTTCTGGTATTGTCAGCCTCACGTTCTGGACTCCTCAAAGCTGGCAGCACTGCAGGCACAATGCCTTTAATCAAGGGTGGTGGACCTTTAGGGCTGGTTCCTTGCGGCGAGCCAGTTGAAGTGGGACTTATAGCTGGGCGGGATATCAGTGGAGGAGGACCATCAGGGCTCACAGATGCTCTTGTCGATCGCGTTCCAGTTGGTGATGTAAGTTTACTTGGACTACGAGACGCTGGCACATTACCATGGCCTGAAGTCGAGATGCTGATTGGAGTAGAACTGGAACTACTGCCTTCTTGTAAAGGCCTCATGCCAGTGATTGGCATGAGAGGTGGAGGTTTGGGAACAAGTCCAGTGGTAATTCCATATCGGGGTGTGCTAGAAACTCCTGGTGATGTTCTGGAGGGACTGGG
This sequence comes from Micromussa lordhowensis, assembly GCA_964020085.1. Lineage (NCBI taxonomy): Eukaryota > Metazoa > Cnidaria > Anthozoa > Scleractinia > Lobophylliidae > Micromussa > Micromussa lordhowensis. Next base: position 5,941 of record CAXHUQ010000802.1, on the reverse strand, counting down.
AGGAGATGCACCTGTTGGAGGTGATACTATGGTGTGCCCACCAAGTCTTGCAGTAGGAGAATCATACGTTTCTTCCAATTCAGTGGTTCCTGTCTGTGGTGTATGCACTCCAATTGGGACATCAACTTTCCTGGCTGCTGCAGCAACATCAACTAAAGTGGCAAAAGCAGACATCGGTAGCGCCTCTGCTAAAGGACCTGCCTTCTCTTCTGTAGCCTGTTCCTTGGTTCCTTGGCCTGTTTTATCTCCTCTGATGAAATTATCGTCTGCACTCTTAAAAGGTTTCCCACTACCAGAGAGTTTGCTACTAGGCACCAAAACAACAGGCTGTGGATCAGGGAATTTTTGACCAACTCCTTCGGCTCCTGTTAGGTCTGGAATAACAGCAGCTCGATTACGCATCTCAGACACAGAGGTTGGCCTTGAAGGTTTTCGTGAAAGGTAGTTTCCTACCGGAGGAGAAACAGTTTTCCCTTCTTCAATTTGTGCAGCAATCTGCGGTTTCATCTCAGGGGAAATAGTATGTGGACGTTTGGCTGGTTCTTTTGGTGAGCGACTTGGAAGAGGAAACTTTGGTAGATCACCAGGGGATACCACCCGTTCAGGCATTCCTGGCGCGTGCATGTGCCTTGGTGGTTTAACGACAAAAGGGTTTGCTAGCTCCTGCTCTGAGATTTCATTTTGACGCCTGACTGGCACATCGTGTGTATGATGTACAGCGCGTCTTTCCTCGCTCAACGCTACAGGATAGCGATGACCACAAACAGTCATTTGTTGATATGTTGGCACTATGGGACTCATACTTGGCAGAGGGTAGTATGCAGCTCCTTGTGGATACTGGTGAGTATAAGCACCACTGAGTTTCAGATGACTTGGTAGATCTTCACCATTCACACTCTGTGGGAGCATTTCACGAACAGGTAGTTGATGTACCCCAACGGGAACCAAAAGACGATGTTCTGGGTGATGGTGAAAACTTGCCATTGGATGACCAACGTGAAACGGATAACCATAAGGCGGAGGAGTTGAACTGCTAGCTGGATGCGGGTGAATATGTGGCTGATGGTGAGCTTGCATCGCCATCAATGCATAAGGCTGACTGGGATATTCGCCACCACCGGGAAACTCCCGAGGCGCTGAAACACAGACATTACCAAGAGCCGTGAACTTCCGAATTGCCTCATTTTGCTCATAATCACTCAGTTTAGGATCAGGCTGCCTTGGAGGTAGGTACGCATCGTCCTTTTTCTTTTGCTCGATGTTCTCAGTCACATCCGTATTACTTGTCTCTGCTAGAGCATACCTTGCCATAGCTTGAAGGGTGGCACGGGCAGATGATGAGCCTAGGGCTATGCCAGGTGACCTCGCTGTTGGCCTTGCAAGGGATGAAGTGCTCACTTCTCTATCCCTGGTCAAATCAACAGTTTCTACCACTGATGCTCGCTTTTCTCTTTCACCACCTCTGTTGTCTACCGGCGTATGTGTGTGTCTTGACTTATCTCTACCAACAGTTGTTTCCTGGCTCACATGTGGATGGCGATCATGGTGGGCTTCAGTGTGTGAACGAGAAGGTACTAGTGCCAACTCATGTGCCATAACATACTTCTTGTCACGTGAAGATGACATTTGTATAAGTGGTGGAGGGGGGTTCAGTGTTTGCTGACGACTAGCCAAACTGCATGGTGGAGTAGCACTTTGCTGTGATCGTAATTCAGTGTGGCTGATAACACGGTTAACGGACGAAAGTGGAAGACTTTGTGGTCTCACTGGTTCAGTCACTTGTGGTATGTGCTCTGCTGAAGATGTAGGAACTAGAAGCAACACAGAAAAATTGTTTATGGTTTTTGGGCCAAAGCAGTTTGTAACACAGTATAATTCAGACCAAAGTAATTATAGTGCCATTCATAACAGGAACCATAATAATCATAGAACCACGCATAATATGTATAATATGTACTTATTGACTGAATGGGAGGGCCAGACGGGAACAAATGGGCTCGAGGTCAGGACGTACATGTACGGATCGAGCACAGCACGCAGCGTCAACCTACATCTAAATTAATTGATTTTAGGGTTTTCAAAGCTTACCACTCCCTCCTGATGCCAGCATTCTTAACATGCTCGAAGCTTGTTTTCCTTCTGATGTTTCCAGCCCATGAAGGCCTTCCACCCTTTTTTTCCGGTCATCTGCATCTATGATAATTACATCTGGCTTGCGTGTATCACCTGCATACGAAGACCTTTCAGAAACCCCACGTACTTCAGCACTAATATCTGTGAATGAATGACCAATGTTAGGAGGGTTGTGTGCATGAAATATATAACATTTGGAAACCTGCAACATTTTTGCAGGCTACTGCATCAAAAGAATGTTGTTGTAGACGAAAGTCCACAACTGAGATGAAACAGGGAAGTTAAAAATAAGCTTTTAAAAGAGAAAGTCACAGAACCAGAAAACAGTCTGCTTGTAGCCTTGCTTTTTCTACAAAGTGTCATGGTATGATTAAAGGTTCGTCAAAATAGTATTAGTACACCGTGTTTGCTTCTGCTTTTTGACATTTCGCAGTGTGAGCACAAGTGATAAATGTTGATGAAAATCATTGGTGTATAAATGAAAAACAAGAACATCTGTCATGTGATACCTCTTCTACCATCATCTGATAAACTGCTCTTGCTGGCCGGCTCACCGCGTATATACACTGGATATGTATTTGGATATGGCGGCTTGATAGGGTGCCCTGTGGATCGTTCACTGATTATTGGTACTTGACTGTGAGGTTTTTCTCTCTGGTCTGTTGAAGTTTGTGGTACTACAGGAACAGGCGAGTTACTGGTTGGACGAGCAGGCACACGATTACTAATTACACTTACAGGTGAGCCAGAGGAAGCAAAGAGAATGGAGCTCGTTGGTCCGTGGCTCGGTTCCGATGAGTGTCCATAGGAATCTCCTACATGTGACTTTCCAGTGTGAGAAATGCCTGGATGTGAAGTTATAGGGTGAGATGAACCTGCCTGTAGATCTCCTTTATTTGGAAGACTACTGCTGGAAGATGACGGATGCAGAGCGGAAGAGTGTGGGGGATCCACACTATAACCCAGAGACATGGGTACGGCAGATCCATGGTAAAGCGGATGAACATCTGAATGCGGGTGCCCTGAACGGGAGGAAACCAAAAATGAAGGTCTCAGATGGGAAGGATCAGACTGTACAACTCTTGGATCCACAGCTCTTGGATAAACCAGCCCAGAAAATATGGCTTCTGGATGAGGTGATCTTGAATGTGGTGTGTCATGCTTTGTTGATTCAGGAAGTGAAGGCCGGAAATAAACTTGGCCTGGCTGCCCAGTTCCCACATTTGGCGAGGCTCTACCGATCGAGGCGATAACTCCAGGAGTGGGCATGAACAGAGTTGAGCTTGAGCTAGTCAAGGGAAGATGAGGAGAATGAGATGAAACTATTCTGGGAGCAACCAATGGAAGGCTGAGAATAGACGATGGAGAAGTAGCAGTAGGTGCAGCATCCCTTGGGGGTCCTACGGAGGTACTTATGGTACCTACAATAACAGATGTGGACTCTCTCCCGCTGGTAGTAGCTACATTGTCGGTGGACGCACTGCTTGGTTTGTTGTGTGGATTTGATGAAAGGGAACTGTAACTGTCTGATGTTTGGGGTCGTATGTTTTTCTTTGGAGCAGATTCACGTTTCTGTGTTAGATTGGGATTGTCTCTTTGATGTTCCTGTGGGTGCTGCTGTGGCTGTGGTTGAAGTTGCAGTTGCTGCTGTTGTTGTTGCTGTTGTTGTTGATGGCGGTGTTGTTGCTGCTGCTGTTGTGGTTGTCGTTGTTGCTGTTGCTGCTGAGCTCGTTGCATCTACAAAGAGCAACAGATTACAATGTAATACATAACAGATGATCACGTGCAACAATATACGTTAAATGTATCGCCCATGGCTTCGACATACAACAATCTAGGATTACTACACTGCCTTATCTTGTAACAAAACGCACGCCAATGTACTTGTACTGTATCGAATATAAATTAGCATATATGTGTTCAATTCACCGGTACATGCCCACTAAGCATTATTATTTTCTCACAGATATCAAGACAATGGTGTGTTATTTTCCTGCCCTGTATGCATGGCTTTGTGCTACAGATTTTGAATAGACATTTTTAACTAATCACTATTTAAAATGTTAGGTGAAATTAGTAAGAATCCACTCACCTTTGTGGCCTCATGTTCCGCAACAAGTGCCTCCAGGTGCAGTTTTTTCTTGTAATTGAAATAGAAGTTCTTACACTGAGCACCAGTCTTGGTTACGACTCTTTGAGCTATTGCCTCCCAATCACGACCACAGTCTCTAAGCCCTGTGAAAAAAGTAGATTTTTCAGTAAGCACATTTATCAATCGCTACCATTTCCTTCCTTGCAACAAGGTTTCCACGTTTTAAGCGGGTATCTTTCACTTTGTACATATTCAAGGGCAAACAATATTGTCAAAGAAAATATCACCCCTAGGGACGTAAAAACGTATAACAAGCTTACCTTGGAGAGCAATTTCTATCTCCTTCTCACTCCAACGGGATGTCTCCACGTGATCTAAACCCGACCAGAAAAATACAGGGATGGTGAAAGTAAGTCAAAGAAATTATCTTTCTTATTAATCGTTTTCAAACTTGGTCAGTGCTGGACAAGTTCTATACTCCATGAAAGCTTCGTTTTATGTCAGTTATCTCTTTTCAGCCTGACTGAACCACGAGGTTTTGAGCAAACAAGGTAGCAATACTTGATTAACACACCTGGTCTGCCCGTGTGCCTGACCGATGGAGTAGGCGTGGTTACTTGAGCGGTGGTTACTGGAGGTGGTACATGTTCGTTGTTTTCGTCGCTCTCTTCTGCCGAGTCAGTGATTTCCTCTAGGTCCTCCTCTCCGTCAGATCCACCGCGTTCACCTTTGGCACTAAAACAACAAACATTACAGCTTTGTGGATGATGAGGTCGACTTAAACAATTTTGGTCCTACATTCTCCTTTCACTTCAATAATTTTTTGATATGATATATCTTTTAAACGTCAAGGAACCTTTTATCTTTATATTCAAAATCTTGAAGACCTTGATATTTTTTGAGCCGTTTTTGCAACTCACTGCTCGGGGTTTTAGTGCAGGAACGCACACTGTGTATCTCATGTTTCATGGTCGCATGTTATGTCTGCCTTACAATTTGAGACCGCAAAGTAGGTTAAACGGATGTCCTGTCAGATCAGTAAAAGCCGCATACACTGTAGATTAACTTTCAATTTTGTCAGGAGCTACAAGATTTCATACTGATGCGACTAGAAATACCCTTTTTCAAATAGCTGCAGGAAGGACAAACATCGTTCGGTCACTCCTTTACACCCAAAACCTTACCCTTTTGGGCAAATTAACGACAGAATGCACAAAATAGGCCCTATCCACACTAATACGTTCCTTTGAAGCGCATATTCTTTGCTACATTTCCGCGCATCGTCTACACTTAAACGATCAAAAACCGTCATCGAGGGCTTTCGAAAACGCTGCTCTCATTAACATAATGTACGCATGTGTTAATGACAGTTTTGTCGTTTTCAAGTGTGGACGGGAAAAACCCCGGTGAAAACTGTAGTCTGGACGGGAGCGGATAAAAAACGCTCACGGTTTTCATCGAAAACGTATGACAATGCTGTCCAGAGTAACGACATCTGAAAACGGAGCCCAATCGTGTTAGTGTTGACAGCGAAAACATAGGTGACGTGACGTCACAGGCGCAAATAACTGTTGCGGTGTTTTCTCGTAGCGTATCAGTGTTTTCCAGCGTTTTAGTGAGCATGAGTAAAATGTTGCGAAAGTGGCAATGTGGACGCGAAGTTTCAAATCACATTACAGTGGAACCCCGGTTTAACGATACGCCAAGAAAGCGTTC
>CAXHUQ010000801.1:0-21293 GCA_964020085.1 Micromussa lordhowensis | reverse complement strand
GAATTGGATTTTAAGTTACGAAAATTTTGCGTGCTTGAAACATTCAGTAGGGTTAAGATAACTGTACAATGTCTCTAGCGGTCTAAATTGTCTGTTTTTTTTCAAACACTCTAATCATTGAATTCGGTTGAATGTCTAATTGCGTCCTTTCAGTTGATTTTCAGGTCGGGGAGAGGGGCCTGCGTGCAGGGGCTGTAAAACTGGGGCCCATCTTACAGACAGCTGCTACGCTGAAAGTCACCTTGATTCAGTGGTGAGTGCAGAGGCAAGCCTGCTTTGACTGGCGTTGCACGCTGATAACTGTACAATGTCTCTAGCGGTCTAAATTGTCTGTTTTTTTCAAACACTCTAATCATTTTGGTTCGCCGATTTGCGCGCATGTGTCCTTCAGTTGTCGGGCAAACTGTGGCCTTGGACGCTGTTTCGCGGGCTTGAAACATTGAGTAGCCTGTTCATCTCTAAAAGTAGAGTTGCGTTCTGAATTCGGTTGAATGTCTAATTGCGTCCTTTCAAGTACACGGATACGCAAGTTATTATCCAACCGCACTTCGTAGAGTAGAAATAACGCCGAAAACGAGTACAAATATCACAGTGTATTTGTACTCCACACAGTATTTGTACTCCAGAGGACCGCCTGAGAAACGAATTGGATTTAAGTTACGAAAATTTTGCGTGCTTGAAACATTCAGTAGGGTTAAGATAACTGTACAATGTCTCTAGCGGTCTAAATTGTCTGTTTTTTTCAAACACTCTAATCATTGAATTCGGTTGAATGTCTAATTGCGTCCTTTCAGTTGATTTTCAGGTCGGGGAGAGGGGCCTGCGTGCAGGGGCTGTAAAACTGGGGCCCATCTTACAGACAGCTGCTACGCTGAAAGTCACCTTGATTCAGTGGTGAGTGCAGAGGCAAGCCTGCTTTGACTGGCGTTGCACGCTGATAACTGTACAATGTCTCTAGCGGTCTAAATTGTCTGTTTTTTTCAAACACTCTAATCATTTTGGTTCGCCGATTTGCGCGCATGTGTCCTTCAGTTGTCGGGCAAACTGTGGCCTTGGACGCTGTTTCGCGGGCTTGAAACATTGAGTAGCCTGTTCATCTCTAAAAGTAGAGTTGCGTTCTGAATTCGGTTGAATGTCTAATTGCGTCCTTTCAAGTACACGGATACGCAAGTTATTATCCAACCGCACTTCGTAGAGTAGAAATAACGCCGAAAACGAGTACAAATATCACAGTGTATTTGTACTCCACACAGTATTTGTACTCCAGAGGACCGCCTGAGAAACGAATTGGATTTAAGTTACGAAAATTTTGCGTGCTTGAAACATTCAGTAGGGTTAAGATAACTGTACAATGTCTCTAGCGGTCTAAATTGTCTGTTTTTTTCAAACACTCTAATCATTGAATTCGGTTGAATGTCTAATTGCGTCCTTTCAGTTGATTTTCAGGTCGGGGAGAGGGGCCTGCGTGCAGGGGCTGTAAAACTGGGGCCCATCTTACAGACAGCTGCTACGCTGAAAGTCACCTTGATTCAGTGGTGAGTGCAGAGGCAAGCCTGCTTTGACTGGCGTTGCACGCTGATAACTGTACAATGTCTCTAGCGGTCTAAATTGTCTGTTTTTTTCAAACACTCTAATCATTTTGGTTCGCCGATTTGCGCGCATGTGTCCTTCAGTTGTCGGGCAAACTGTGGCCTTGGACGCTGTTTCGCGGGCTTGAAACATTGAGTAGCCTGTTCATCTCTAAAAGTAGAGTTGCGTTCTGAATTCGGTTGAATGTCTAATTGCGTCCTTTCAAGTACACGGATACGCAAGTTATTATCCAACCGCACTTCGTAGAGTAGAAATAACGCCGAAAACGAGTACAAATATCACAGTGTATTTGTACTCCACACAGTATTTGTACTCCAGAGGACCGCCTGAGAAACGAATTGGATTTAAGTTACGAAAATTTTGCGTGCTTGAAACATTCAGTAGGGTTAAGATAACTGTACAATGTCTCTAGCGGTCTAAATTGTCTGTTTTTTTCAAACACTCTAATCATTGAATTCGGTTGAATGTCTAATTGCGTCCTTTCAGTTGATTTTCAGGTCGGGGAGAGGGGCCTGCGTGCAGGGGCTGTAAAACTGGGGCCCATTTTACAGACAGCTGCTACGCTGAAAGTCACCTTGATTCAGTGGTGAGTGCAGAGGCAAGCCTGCTTTGACTGGCGTTGCACGCTGATAACTGTACAATGTCTCTAGCGGTCTAAATTGTCTGTTTTTTTCAAACACTCTAATCATTTTGGTTCGCCGATTTGCGCGCATGTGTCCTTCAGTTGTCGGGCAAACTGTGGCCTTGGACGCTGTTTCGCGGGCTTGAAACATTGAGTAGCCTGTTCATCTCTAAAAGTAGAGTTGCGTTCTGAATTCGGTTGAATGTCTAATTGCGTCCTTTCAAGTACACGGATACGCAAGTTATTATCCAACCGCACTTCGTAGAGTAGAAATAACGCCGAAAACGAGTACAAATATCACAGTGTATTTGTACTCCACACAGTATTTGTACTCCAGAGGACCGCCTGAGAAACGAATTGGATTTAAGTTACGAAAATTTTGCGTGCTTGAAACATTCAGTAGGGTTAAGATAACTGTACAATGTCTCTAGCGGTCTAAATTGTCTGTTTTTTTCAAACACTCTAATCATTGAATTCGGTTGAATGTCTAATTGCGTCCTTTCAGTTGATTTTCAGGTCGGGGAGAGGGGCCTGCGTGCAGGGGCTGTAAAACTGGGGCCCATCTTACAGACAGCTGCTACGCTGAAAGTCACCTTGATTCAGTGGTGAGTGCAGAGGCAAGCCTGCTTTGACTGGCGTTGCACGCTGATAACTGTACAATGTCTCTAGCGGTCTAAATTGTCTGTTTTTTTCAAACACTCTAATCATTTTGGTTCGCCGATTTGCGCGCATGTGTCCTTCAGTTGTCGGGCAAACTGTGGCCTTGGACGCTGTTTCGCGGGCTTGAAACATTGAGTAGCCTGTTCATCTCTAAAAGTAGAGTTGCGTTCTGAATTCGGTTGAATGTCTAATTGCGTCCTTTCAAGTACACGGATACGCAAGTTATTATCCAACCGCACTTCGTAGAGTAGAAATAACGCCGAAAACGAGTACAAATATCACAGTGTATTTGTACTCCACACAGTATTTGTACTCCAGAGGACCGCCTGAGAAACGAATTGGATTTAAGTTACGAAAATTTTGCGTGCTTGAAACATTCAGTAGGGTTAAGATAACTGTACAATGTCTCTAGCGGTCTAAATTGTCTGTTTTTTTCAAACACTCTAATCATTGAATTCGGTTGAATGTCTAATTGCGTCCTTTCAGTTGATTTTCAGGTCGGGGAGAGGGGCCTGCGTGCAGGGGCTGTAAAACTGGGGCCCATCTTACAGACAGCTGCTACGCTGAAAGTCACCTTGATTCAGTGGTGAGTGCAGAGGCAAGCCTGCTTTGACTGGCGTTGCACGCTGATAACTGTACAATGTCTCTAGCGGTCTAAATTGTCTGTTTTTTTCAAACACTCTAATCATTTTGGTTCGCCGATTTGCGCGCATGTGTCCTTCAGTTGTCGGGCAAACTGTGGCCTTGGACGCTGTTTCGCGGGCTTGAAACATTGAGTAGCCTGTTCATCTCTAAAAGTAGAGTTGCGTTCTGAATTCGGTTGAATGTCTAATTGCGTCCTTTCAAGTACACGGATACGCAAGTTATTATCCAACCGCACTTCGTAGAGTAGAAATAACGCCGAAAACGAGTACAAATATCACAGTGTATTTGTACTCCACACAGTATTTGTACTCCAGAGGACCGCCTGAGAAACGAATTGGATTTAAGTTACGAAAATTTTGCGTGCTTGAAACATTCAGTAGGGTTAAGATAACTGTACAATGTCTCTAGCGGTCTAAATTGTCTGTTTTTTTCAAACACTCTAATCATTGAATTCGGTTGAATGTCTAATTGCGTCCTTTCAGTTGATTTTCAGGTCGGGGAGAGGGGCCTGCGTGCAGGGGCTGTAAAACTGGGGCCCATCTTACAGACAGCTGCTACGCTGAAAGTCACCTTGATTCAGTGGTGAGTGCAGAGGCAAGCCTGCTTTGACTGGCGTTGCACGCTGATAACTGTACAATGTCTCTAGCGGTCTAAATTGTCTGTTTTTTTCAAACACTCTAATCATTTTGGTTCGCCGATTTGCGCGCATGTGTCCTTCAGTTGTCGGGCAAACTGTGGCCTTGGACGCTGTTTCGCGGGCTTGAAACATTGAGTAGCCTGTTCATCTCTAAAAGTAGAGTTGCGTTCTGAATTCGGTTGAATGTCTAATTGCGTCCTTTCAAGTACACGGATACGCAAGTTATTATCCAACCGCACTTCGTAGAGTAGAAATAACGCCGAAAACGAGTACAAATATCACAGTGTATTTGTACTCCACACAGTATTTGTACTCCAGAGGACCGCCTGAGAAACGAATTGGATTTAAGTTACGAAAATTTTGCGTGCTTGAAACATTCAGTAGGGTTAAGATAACTGTACAATGTCTCTAGCGGTCTAAATTGTCTGTTTTTTTCAAACACTCTAATCATTGAATTCGGTTGAATGTCTAATTGCGTCCTTTCAGTTGATTTTCAGGTCGGGGAGAGGGGCCTGCGTGCAGGGGCTGTAAAACTGGGGCCCATCTTACAGACAGCTGCTACGCTGAAAGTCACCTTGATTCAGTGGTGAGTGCAGAGGCAAGCCTGCTTTGACTGGCGTTGCACGCTGATAACTGTACAATGTCTCTAGCGGTCTAAATTGTCTGTTTTTTTCAAACACTCTAATCATTTTGGTTCGCCGATTTGCGCGCATGTGTCCTTCAGTTGTCGGGCAAACTGTGGCCTTGGACGCTGTTTCGCGGGCTTGAAACATTGAGTAGCCTGTTCATCTCTAAAAGTAGAGTTGCGTTCTGAATTCGGTTGAATGTCTAATTGCGTCCTTTCAAGTACACGGATACGCAAGTTATTATCCAACCGCACTTCGTAGAGTAGAAATAACGCCGAAAACGAGTACAAATATCACAGTGTATTTGTACTCCACACAGTATTTGTACTCCAGAGGACCGCCTGAGAAACGAATTGGATTTAAGTTACGAAAATTTTGCGTGCTTGAAACATTCAGTAGGGTTAAGATAACTGTACAATGTCTCTAGCGGTCTAAATTGTCTGTTTTTTTCAAACACTCTAATCATTGAATTCGGTTGAATGTCTAATTGCGTCCTTTCAGTTGATTTTCAGGTCGGGGAGAGGGGCCTGCGTGCAGGGGCTGTAAAACTGGGGCCCATCTTACAGACAGCTGCTACGCTGAAAGTCACCTTGATTCAGTGGTGAGTGCAGAGGCAAGCCTGCTTTGACTGGCGTTGCACGCTGATAACTGTACAATGTCTCTAGCGGTCTAAATTGTCTGTTTTTTTCAAACACTCTAATCATTTTGGTTCGCCGATTTGCGCGCATGTGTCCTTCAGTTGTCGGGCAAACTGTGGCCTTGGACGCTGTTTCGCGGGCTTGAAACATTGAGTAGCCTGTTCATCTCTAAAAGTAGAGTTGCGTTCTGAATTCGGTTGAATGTCTAATTGCGTCCTTTCAAGTACACGGATACGCAAGTTATTATCCAACCGCACTTCGTAGAGTAGAAATAACGCCGAAAACGAGTACAAATATCACAGTGTATTTGTACTCCACACAGTATTTGTACTCCAGAGGACCGCCTGAGAAACGAATTGGATTTAAGTTACGAAAATTTTGCGTGCTTGAAACATTCAGTAGGGTTAAGATAACTGTACAATGTCTCTAGCGGTCTAAATTGTCTGTTTTTTTCAAACACTCTAATCATTGAATTCGGTTGAATGTCTAATTGCGTCCTTTCAGTTGATTTTCAGGTCGGGGAGAGGGGCCTGCGTGCAGGGGCTGTAAAACTGGGGCCCATCTTACAGACAGCTGCTACGCTGAAAGTCACCTTGATTCAGTGGTGAGTGCAGAGGCAAGCCTGCTTTGACTGGCGTTGCACGCTGATAACTGTACAATGTCTCTAGCGGTCTAAATTGTCTGTTTTTTTCAAACACTCTAATCATTTTGGTTCGCCGATTTGCGCGCATGTGTCCTTCAGTTGTCGGGCAAACTGTGGCCTTGGACGCTGTTTCGCGGGCTTGAAACATTGAGTAGCCTGTTCATCTCTAAAAGTAGAGTTGCGTTCTGAATTCGGTTGAATGTCTAATTGCGTCCTTTCAAGTACACGGATACGCAAGTTATTATCCAACCGCACTTCGTAGAGTAGAAATAACGCCGAAAACGAGTACAAATATCACAGTGTATTTGTACTCCACACAGTATTTGTACTCCAGAGGACCGCCTGAGAAACGAATTGGATTTAAGTTACGAAAATTTTGCGTGCTTGAAACATTCAGTAGGGTTAAGATAACTGTACAATGTCTCTAGCGGTCTAAATTGTCTGTTTTTTTCAAACACTCTAATCATTGAATTCGGTTGAATGTCTAATTGCGTCCTTTCAGTTGATTTTCAGGTCGGGGAGAGGGGCCTGCGTGCAGGGGCTGTAAAACTGGGGCCCATCTTACAGACAGCTGCTACGCTGAAAGTCACCTTGATTCAGTGGTGAGTGCAGAGGCAAGCCTGCTTTGACTGGCGTTGCACGCTGATAACTGTACAATGTCTCTAGCGGTCTAAATTGTCTGTTTTTTTCAAACACTCTAATCATTTTGGTTCGCCGATTTGCGCGCATGTGTCCTTCAGTTGTCGGGCAAACTGTGGCCTTGGACGCTGTTTCGCGGGCTTGAAACATTGAGTAGCCTGTTCATCTCTAAAAGTAGAGTTGCGTTCTGAATTCGGTTGAATGTCTAATTGCGTCCTTTCAAGTACACGGATACGCAAGTTATTATCCAACCGCACTTCGTAGAGTAGAAATAACGCCGAAAACGAGTACAAATATCACAGTGTATTTGTACTCCACACAGTATTTGTACTCCAGAGGACCGCCTGAGAAACGAATTGGATTTAAGTTACGAAAATTTTGCGTGCTTGAAACATTCAGTAGGGTTAAGATAACTGTACAATGTCTCTAGCGGTCTAAATTGTCTGTTTTTTTCAAACACTCTAATCATTGAATTCGGTTGAATGTCTAATTGCGTCCTTTCAGTTGATTTTCAGGTCGGGGAGAGGGGCCTGCGTGCAGGGGCTGTAAAACTGGGGCCCATCTTACAGACAGCTGCTACGCTGAAAGTCACCTTGATTCAGTGGTGAGTGCAGAGGCAAGCCTGCTTTGACTGGCGTTGCACGCTGATAACTGTACAATGTCTCTAGCGGTCTAAATTGTCTGTTTTTTTCAAACACTCTAATCATTTTGGTTCGCCGATTTGCGCGCATGTGTCCTTCAGTTGTCGGGCAAACTGTGGCCTTGGACGCTGTTTCGCGGGCTTGAAACATTGAGTAGCCTGTTCATCTCTAAAAGTAGAGTTGCGTTCTGAATTCGGTTGAATGTCTAATTGCGTCCTTTCAAGTACACGGATACGCAAGTTATTATCCAACCGCACTTCGTAGAGTAGAAATAACGCCGAAAACGAGTACAAATATCACAGTGTATTTGTACTCCACACAGTATTTGTACTCCAGAGGACCGCCTGAGAAACGAATTGGATTTAAGTTACGAAAATTTTGCGTGCTTGAAACATTCAGTAGGGTTAAGATAACTGTACAATGTCTCTAGCGGTCTAAATTGTCTGTTTTTTTCAAACACTCTAATCATTGAATTCGGTTGAATGTCTAATTGCGTCCTTTCAGTTGATTTTCAGGTCGGGGAGAGGGGCCTGCGTGCAGGGGCTGTAAAACTGGGGCCCATCTTACAGACAGCTGCTACGCTGAAAGTCACCTTGATTCAGTGGTGAGTGCAGAGGCAAGCCTGCTTTGACTGGCGTTGCACGCTGATAACTGTACAATGTCTCTAGCGGTCTAAATTGTCTGTTTTTTTCAAACACTCTAATCATTTTGGTTCGCCGATTTGCGCGCATGTGTCCTTCAGTTGTCGGGCAAACTGTGGCCTTGGACGCTGTTTCGCGGGCTTGAAACATTGAGTAGCCTGTTCATCTCTAAAAGTAGAGTTGCGTTCTGAATTCGGTTGAATGTCTAATTGCGTCCTTTCAAGTACACGGATACGCAAGTTATTATCCAACCGCACTTCGTAGAGTAGAAATAACGCCGAAAACGAGTACAAATATCACAGTGTATTTGTACTCCACACAGTATTTGTACTCCAGAGGACCGCCTGAGAAACGAATTGGATTTAAGTTACGAAAATTTTGCGTGCTTGAAACATTCAGTAGGGTTAAGATAACTGTACAATGTCTCTAGCGGTCTAAATTGTCTGTTTTTTTCAAACACTCTAATCATTGAATTCGGTTGAATGTCTAATTGCGTCCTTTCAGTTGATTTTCAGGTCGGGGAGAGGGGCCTGCGTGCAGGGGCTGTAAAACTGGGGCCCATCTTACAGACAGCTGCTACGCTGAAAGTCACCTTGATTCAGTGGTGAGTGCAGAGGCAAGCCTGCTTTGACTGGCGTTGCACGCTGATAACTGTACAATGTCTCTAGCGGTCTAAATTGTCTGTTTTTTTCAAACACTCTAATCATTTTGGTTCGCCGATTTGCGCGCATGTGTCCTTCAGTTGTCGGGCAAACTGTGGCCTTGGACGCTGTTTCGCGGGCTTGAAACATTGAGTAGCCTGTTCATCTCTAAAAGTAGAGTTGCGTTCTGAATTCGGTTGAATGTCTAATTGCGTCCTTTCAAGTACACGGATACGCAAGTTATTATCCAACCGCACTTCGTAGAGTAGAAATAACGCCGAAAACGAGTACAAATATCACAGTGTATTTGTACTCCACACAGTATTTGTACTCCAGAGGACCGCCTGAGAAACGAATTGGATTTAAGTTACGAAAATTTTGCGTGCTTGAAACATTCAGTAGGGTTAAGATAACTGTACAATGTCTCTAGCGGTCTAAATTGTCTGTTTTTTTCAAACACTCTAATCATTGAATTCGGTTGAATGTCTAATTGCGTCCTTTCAGTTGATTTTCAGGTCGGGGAGAGGGGCCTGCGTGCAGGGGCTGTAAAACTGGGGCCCATCTTACAGACAGCTGCTACGCTGAAAGTCACCTTGATTCAGTGGTGAGTGCAGAGGCAAGCCTGCTTTGACTGGCGTTGCACGCTGATAACTGTACAATGTCTCTAGCGGTCTAAATTGTCTGTTTTTTTCAAACACTCTAATCATTTTGGTTCGCCGATTTGCGCGCATGTGTCCTTCAGTTGTCGGGCAAACTGTGGCCTTGGACGCTGTTTCGCGGGCTTGAAACATTGAGTAGCCTGTTCATCTCTAAAAGTAGAGTTGCGTTCTGAATTCGGTTGAATGTCTAATTGCGTCCTTTCAAGTACACGGATACGCAAGTTATTATCCAACCGCACTTCGTAGAGTAGAAATAACGCCGAAAACGAGTACAAATATCACAGTGTATTTGTACTCCACACAGTATTTGTACTCCAGAGGACCGCCTGAGAAACGAATTGGATTTAAGTTACGAAAATTTTGCGTGCTTGAAACATTCAGTAGGGTTAAGATAACTGTACAATGTCTCTAGCGGTCTAAATTGTCTGTTTTTTTCAAACACTCTAATCATTGAATTCGGTTGAATGTCTAATTGCGTCCTTTCAGTTGATTTTCAGGTCGGGGAGAGGGGCCTGCGTGCAGGGGCTGTAAAACTGGGGCCCATCTTACAGACAGCTGCTACGCTGAAAGTCACCTTGATTCAGTGGTGAGTGCAGAGGCAAGCCTGCTTTGACTGGCGTTGCACGCTGATAACTGTACAATGTCTCTAGCGGTCTAAATTGTCTGTTTTTTTCAAACACTCTAATCATTTTGGTTCGCCGATTTGCGCGCATGTGTCCTTCAGTTGTCGGGCAAACTGTGGCCTTGGACGCTGTTTCGCGGGCTTGAAACATTGAGTAGCCTGTTCATCTCTAAAAGTAGAGTTGCGTTCTGAATTCGGTTGAATGTCTAATTGCGTCCTTTCAAGTACACGGATACGCAAGTTATTATCCAACCGCACTTCGTAGAGTAGAAATAACGCCGAAAACGAGTACAAATATCACAGTGTATTTGTACTCCACACAGTATTTGTACTCCAGAGGACCGCCTGAGAAACGAATTGGATTTAAGTTACGAAAATTTTGCGTGCTTGAAACATTCAGTAGGGTTAAGATAACTGTACAATGTCTCTAGCGGTCTAAATTGTCTGTTTTTTTCAAACACTCTAATCATTGAATTCGGTTGAATGTCTAATTGCGTCCTTTCAGTTGATTTTCAGGTCGGGGAGAGGGGCCTGCGTGCAGGGGCTGTAAAACTGGGGCCCATCTTACAGACAGCTGCTAAGCTGAAAGTCACCTTGATTCAGTGGTGAGTGCAGAGGCAAGCCTGCTTTGACTGGCGTTGCACGCTGATAACTGTACAATGTCTCTAGCGGTCTAAATTGTCTGTTTTTTTCAAACACTCTAATCATTTTGGTTCGCCGATTTGCGCGCATGTGTCCTTCAGTTGTCGGGCAAACTGTGGCCTTGGACGCTGTTTCGCGGGCTTGAAACATTGAGTAGCCTGTTCATCTCTAAAAGTAGAGTTGCGTTCTGAATTCGGTTGAATGTCTAATTGCGTCCTTTCAAGTACACGGATACGCAAGTTATTATCCAACCGCACTTCGTAGAGTAGAAATAACGCCGAAAACGAGTACAAATATCACAGTGTATTTGTACTCCACACAGTATTTGTACTCCAGAGGACCGCCTGAGAAACGAATTGGATTTAAGTTACGAAAATTTTGCGTGCTTGAAACATTCAGTAGGGTTAAGATAACTGTACAATGTCTCTAGCGGTCTAAATTGTCTGTTTTTTTCAAACACTCTAATCATTGAATTCGGTTGAATGTCTAATTGCGTCCTTTCAGTTGATTTTCAGGTCGGGGAGAGGGGCCTGCGTGCAGGGGCTGTAAAACTGGGGCCCATCTTACAGACAGCTGCTACGCTGAAAGTCACCTTGATTCAGTGGTGAGTGCAGAGGCAAGCCTGCTTTGACTGGCGTTGCACGCTGATAACTGTACAATGTCTCTAGCGGTCTAAATTGTCTGTTTTTTTCAAACACTCTAATCATTTTGGTTCGCCGATTTGCGCGCATGTGTCCTTCAGTTGTCGGGCAAACTGTGGCCTTGGACGCTGTTTCGCGGGCTTGAAACATTGAGTAGCCTGTTCATCTCTAAAAGTAGAGTTGCGTTCTGAATTCGGTTGAATGTCTAATTGCGTCCTTTCAAGTACACGGATACGCAAGTTATTATCCAACCGCACTTCGTAGAGTAGAAATAACGCCGAAAACGAGTACAAATATCACAGTGTATTTGTACTCCACACAGTATTTGTACTCCAGAGGACCGCCTGAGAAACGAATTGGATTTAAGTTACGAAAATTTTGCGTGCTTGAAACATTCAGTAGGGTTAAGATAACTGTACAATGTCTCTAGCGGTCTAAATTGTCTGTTTTTTTCAAACACTCTAATCATTGAATTCGGTTGAATGTCTAATTGCGTCCTTTCAGTTGATTTTCAGGTCGGGGAGAGGGGCCTGCGTGCAGGGGCTGTAAAACTGGGGCCCATCTTACAGACAGCTGCTACGCTGAAAGTCACCTTGATTCAGTGGTGAGTGCAGAGGCAAGCCTGCTTTGACTGGCGTTGCACGCTGATAACTGTACAATGTCTCTAGCGGTCTAAATTGTCTGTTTTTTTCAAACACTCTAATCATTTTGGTTCGCCGATTTGCGCGCATGTGTCCTTCAGTTGTCGGGCAAACTGTGGCCTTGGACGCTGTTTCGCGGGCTTGAAACATTGAGTAGCCTGTTCATCTCTAAAAGTAGAGTTGCGTTCTGAATTCGGTTGAATGTCTAATTGCGTCCTTTCAAGTACACGGATACGCAAGTTATTATCCAACCGCACTTCGTAGAGTAGAAATAACGCCGAAAACGAGTACAAATATCACAGTGTATTTGTACTCCACACAGTATTTGTACTCCAGAGGACCGCCTGAGAAACGAATTGGATTTAAGTTACGAAAATTTTGCGTGCTTGAAACATTCAGTAGGGTTAAGATAACTGTACAATGTCTCTAGCGGTCTAAATTGTCTGTTTTTTTCAAACACTCTAATCATTGAATTCGGTTGAATGTCTAATTGCGTCCTTTCAGTTGATTTTCAGGTCGGGGAGAGGGGCCTGCGTGCAGGGGCTGTAAAACTGGGGCCCATCTTACAGACAGCTGCTACGCTGAAAGTCACCTTGATTCAGTGGTGAGTGCAGAGGCAAGCCTGCTTTGACTGGCGTTGCACGCTGATAACTGTACAATGTCTCTAGCGGTCTAAATTGTCTGTTTTTTTCAAACACTCTAATCATTTTGGTTCGCCGATTTGCGCGCATGTGTCCTTCAGTTGTCGGGCAAACTGTGGCCTTGGACGCTGTTTCGCGGGCTTGAAACATTGAGTAGCCTGTTCATCTCTAAAAGTAGAGTTGCGTTCTGAATTCGGTTGAATGTCTAATTGCGTCCTTTCAAGTACACGGATACGCAAGTTATTATCCAACCGCACTTCGTAGAGTAGAAATAACGCCGAAAACGAGTACAAATATCACAGTGTATTTGTACTCCACACAGTATTTGTACTCCAGAGGACCGCCTGAGAAACGAATTGGATTTAAGTTACGAAAATTTTGCGTGCTTGAAACATTCAGTAGGGTTAAGATAACTGTACAATGTCTCTAGCGGTCTAAATTGTCTGTTTTTTTCAAACACTCTAATCATTGAATTCGGTTGAATGTCTAATTGCGTCCTTTCAGTTGATTTTCAGGTCGGGGAGAGGGGCCTGCGTGCAGGGGCTGTAAAACTGGGGCCCATTTTACAGAGAGCTGCTACGCTGAAAGTCACCTTGATTCAGTGGTGAGTGCAGAGGCAAGCCTGCTTTGACTGGCGTTGCACGCTGATAACTGTACAATGTCTCTAGCGGTCTAAATTGTCTGTTTTTTTCAAACACTCTAATCATTTTGGTTCGCCGATTTGCGCGCATGTGTCCTTCAGTTGTCGGGCAAACTGTGGCCTTGGACGCTGTTTCGCGGGCTTGAAACATTGAGTAGCCCGTTCATCTCTAAAAGTAGAGTTGCGTTCTGAATTCGGTTGAATGTCTAATTGCGTCCTTTCAAGTACACGGATACGCAAGTTATTATCCAACCGCACTTCGTAGAGTAGAAATAACGCCGAAAACGAGTACAAATATCACAGTGTATTTGTACTCCACACAGTATTTGTACTCCAGAGGACCGCCTGAGAAACGAATTGGATTTAAGTTACGAAAATTTTGCGTGCTTGAAACATTCAGTAGGGTTAAGATAACTGTACAATGTCTCTAGCGGTCTAAATTGTCTGTTTTTTTCAAACACTCTAATCATTGAATTCGGTTGAATGTCTAATTGCGTCCTTTCAGTTGATTTTCAGGTCGGGGAGAGGGGCCTGCGTGCAGGGGCTGTAAAACTGGGGCCCATTTTACAGAGAGCTGCTACGCTGAAAGTCACCTTGATTCAGTGGTGAGTGCAGAGGCAAGCCTGCTTTGACTGGCGTTGCACGCTGATAACTGTACAATGTCTCTAGCGGTCTAAATTGTCTGTTTTTTTCAAACACTCTAATCATTTTGGTTCGCCGATTTGCGCGCATGTGTCCTTCAGTTGTCGGGCAAACTGTGGCCTTGGACGCTGTTTCGCGGGCTTGAAACATTGAGTAGCCTGTTCATCTCTAAAAGTAGAGTTGCGTTCTGAATTCGGTTGAATGTCTAATTGCGTCCTTTCAAGTACACGGATACGCAAGTTATTATCCAACCGCACTTCGTAGAGTAGAAATAACGCCGAAAACGAGTACAAATATCACAGTGTATTTGTACTCCACACAGTATTTGTACTCCAGAGGACCGCCTGAGAAACGAATTGGATTTAAGTTACGAAAATTTTGCGTGCTTGAAACATTCAGTAGGGTTAAGATAACTGTACAATGTCTCTAGCGGTCTAAATTGTCTGTTTTTTTCAAACACTCTAATCATTGAATTCGGTTGAATGTCTAATTGCGTCCTTTCAGTTGATTTTCAGGTCGGGGAGAGGGGCCTGCGTGCAGGGGCTGTAAAACTGGGGCCCATCTTACAGACAGCTGCTACGCTGAAAGTCACCTTGATTCAGTGGTGAGTGCAGAGGCAAGCCTGCTTTGACTGGCGTTGCACGCTGATAACTGTACAATGTCTCTAGCGGTCTAAATTGTCTGTTTTTTTCAAACACTCTAATCATTTTGGTTCGCCGATTTGCGCGCATGTGTCCTTCAGTTGTCGGGCAAACTGTGGCCTTGGACGCTGTTTCGCGGGCTTGAAACATTGAGTAGCCTGTTCATCTCTAAAAGTAGAGTTGCGTTCTGAATTCGGTTGAATGTCTAATTGCGTCCTTTCAAGTACACGGATACGCAAGTTATTATCCAACCGCACTTCGTAGAGTAGAAATAACGCCGAAAACGAGTACAAATATCACAGTGTATTTGTACTCCACACAGTATTTGTACTCCAGAGGACCGCCTGAGAAACGAATTGGATTTAAGTTACGAAAATTTTGCGTGCTTGAAACATTCAGTAGGGTTAAGATAACTGTACAATGTCTCTAGCGGTCTAAATTGTCTGTTTTTTTCAAACACTCTAATCATTGAATTCGGTTGAATGTCTAATTGCGTCCTTTCAGTTGATTTTCAGGTCGGGGAGAGGGGCCTGCGTGCAGGGGCTGTAAAACTGGGGCCCATTTTACAGAGAGCTGCTACGCTGAAAGTCACCTTGATTCAGTGGTGAGTGCAGAGGCAAGCCTGCTTTGACTGGCGTTGCACGCTGATAACTGTACAATGTCTCTAGCGGTCTAAATTGTCTGTTTTTTTCAAACACTCTAATCATTTTGGTTCGCCGATTTGCGCGCATGTGTCCTTCAGTTGTCGGGCAAACTGTGGCCTTGGACGCTGTTTCGCGGGCTTGAAACATTGAGTAGCCTGTTCATCTCTAAAAGTAGAGTTGCGTTCTGAATTCGGTTGAATGTCTAATTGCGTCCTTTCAAGTACACGGATACGCAAGTTATTATCCAACCGCACTTCGTAGAGTAGAAATAACGCCGAAAACGAGTACAAATATCACAGTGTATTTGTACTCCACACAGTATTTGTACTCCAGAGGACCGCCTGAGAAACGAATTGGATTTAAGTTACGAAAATTTTGCGTGCTTGAAACATTCAGTAGGGTTAAGATAACTGTACAATGTCTCTAGCGGTCTAAATTGTCTGTTTTTTTCAAACACTCTAATCATTGAATTCGGTTGAATGTCTAATTGCGTCCTTTCAGTTGATTTTCAGGTCGGGGAGAGGGGCCTGCGTGCAGGGGCTGTAAAACTGGGGCCCATTTTACAGAGAGCTGCTACGCTGAAAGTCACCTTGATTCAGTGGTGAGTGCAGAGGCAAGCCTGCTTTGACTGGCGTTGCACGCTGATAACTGTACAATGTCTCTAGCGGTCTAAATTGTCTGTTTTTTTCAAACACTCTAATCATTTTGGTTCGCCGATTTGCGCGCATGTGTCCTTCAGTTGTCGGGCAAACTGTGGCCTTGGACGCTGTTTCGCGGGCTTGAAACATTGAGTAGCCTGTTCATCTCTAAAAGTAGAGTTGCGTTCTGAATTCGGTTGAATGTCTAATTGCGTCCTTTCAAGTACACGGATACGCAAGTTATTATCCAACCGCACTTCGTAGAGTAGAAATAACGCCGAAAACGAGTACAAATATCACAGTGTATTTGTACTCCACACAGTATTTGTACTCCAGAGGACCGCCTGAGAAACGAATTGGATTTAAGTTACGAAAATTTTGCGTGCTTGAAACATTCAGTAGGGTTAAGATAACTGTACAATGTCTCTAGCGGTCTAAATTGTCTGTTTTTTTCAAACACTCTAATCATTGAATTCGGTTGAATGTCTAATTGCGTCCTTTCAGTTGATTTTCAGGTCGGGGAGAGGGGCCTGCGTGCAGGGGCTGTAAAACTGGGGCCCATTTTACAGAGAGCTGCTACGCTGAAAGTCACCTTGATTCAGTGGTGAGTGCAGAGGCAAGCCTGCTTTGACTGGCGTTGCACGCTGATAACTGTACAATGTCTCTAGCGGTCTAAATTGTCTGTTTTTTTCAAACACTCTAATCATTTTGGTTCGCCGATTTGCGCGCATGTGTCCTTCAGTTGTCGGGCAAACTGTGGCCTTGGACGCTGTTTCGCGGGCTTGAAACATTGAGTAGCCTGTTCATCTCTAAAAGTAGAGTTGCGTTCTGAATTCGGTTGAATGTCTAATTGCGTCCTTTCAAGTACACGGATACGCAAGTTATTATCCAACCGCACTTCGTAGAGTAGAAATAACGCCGAAAACGAGTACAAATATCACAGTGTATTTGTACTCCACACAGTATTTGTACTCCAGAGGACCGCCTGAGAAACGAATTGGATTTAAGTTACGAAAATTTTGCGTGCTTGAAACATTCAGTAGGGTTAAGATAACTGTACAATGTCTCTAGCGGTCTAAATTGTCTGTTTTTTTCAAACACTCTAATCATTGAATTCGGTTGAATGTCTAATTGCGTCCTTTCAGTTGATTTTCAGGTCGGGGAGAGGGGCCTGCGTGCAGGGGCTGTAAAACTGGGGCCCATTTTACAGAGAGCTGCTACGCTGAAAGTCACCTTGATTCAGTGGTGAGTGCAGAGGCAAGCCTGCTTTGACTGGCGTTGCACGCTGATAACTGTACAATGTCTCTAGCGGTCTAAATTGTCTGTTTTTTTCAAACACTCTAATCATTTTGGTTCGCCGATTTGCGCGCATGTGTCCTTCAGTTGTCGGGCAAACTGTGGCCTTGGACGCTGTTTCGCGGGCTTGAAACATTGAGTAGCCTGTTCATCTCTAAAAGTAGAGTTGCGTTCTGAATTCGGTTGAATGTCTAATTGCGTCCTTTCAAGTACACGGATACGCAAGTTATTATCCAACCGCACTTCGTAGAGTAGAAATAACGCCGGAAAACGAGTACAAATATCACAGTGTATTTGTACTCCACACAGTATTTGTACTCCAGAGGACCGCCTGAGAAACGAATTGGATTTAAGTTACGAAAATTTTGCGTGCTTGAAACATTCAGTAGGGTTAAGATAACTGTACAATGTCTCTAGCGGTCTAAATTGTCTGTTTTTTTCAAACACTCTAATCATTGAATTCGGTTGAATGTCTAATTGCGTCCTTTCAGTTGATTTTCAGGTCGGGGAGAGGGGCCTGCGTGCAGGGGCTGTAAAACTGGGGCCCATTTTACAGAGAGCTGCTACGCTGAAAGTCACCTTGATTCAGTGGTGAGTGCAGAGGCAAGCCTGCTTTGACTGGCGTTGCACGCTGATAACTGTACAATGTCTCTAGCGGTCTAAATTGTCTGTTTTTTTCAAACACTCTAATCATTTTGGTTCGCCGATTTGCGCGCATGTGTCCTTCAGTTGTCGGGCAAACTGTGGCCTTGGACGCTGTTTCGCGGGCTTGAAACATTGAGTAGCCTGTTCATCTCTAAAAGTAGAGTTGCGTTCTGAATTCGGTTGAATGTCTAATTGCGTCCTTTCAAGTACACGGATACGCAAGTTATTATCCAACCGCACTTCGTAGAGTAGAAATAACGCCGAAAACGAGTACAAATATCACAGTGTATTTGTACTCCACACAGTATTTGTACTCCAGAGGACCGCCTGAGAAACGAATTGGATTTAAGTTACGAAAATTTTGCGTGCTTGAAACATTCAGTAGGGTTAAGATAACTGTACAATGTCTCTAGCGGTCTAAATTGTCTGTTTTTTTCAAACACTCTAATCATTTTGGTTCGCCGATTTGCGCGCATGTGTCCTTCAGTTGTCGGGCAAACTGTGGCCTTGGACGCTGTTTCGCGGGCTTGAAACATTGAGTAGCCTGTTCATCTCTAAAAGTAGAGTTGCGTTCTGAATTCGGTTGAATGTCTAATTGCGTCCTTTCAAGTACACGGATACGCAAGTTATTATCCAACCGCACTTCGTAGAGTAGAAATAACGCCGAAAACGAGTACAAATATCACAGTGTATTTGTACTCCACACAGTATTTGTACTCCAGAGGACCGCCTGAGAAACGAATTGGATTTAAGTTACGAAAATTTTGCGTGCTTGAAACATTCAGTAGGGTTAAGATAACTGTACAATGTCTCTAGCGGTCTAAATTGTCTGTTTTTTTCAAACACTCTAATCATTGAATTCGGTTGAATGTCTAATTGCGTCCTTTCAGTTGATTTTCAGGTCGGGGAGAGGGGCCTGCGTGCAGGGGCTGTAAAACTGGGGCCCATTTTACAGAGAGCTGCTACGCTGAAAGTCACCTTGATTCAGTGGTGAGTGCAGAGGCAAGCCTGCTTTGACTGGCGTTGCACGCTGATAACTGTACAATGTCTCTAGCGGTCTAAATTGTCTGTTTTTTTCAAACACTCTAATCATTTTGGTTCGCCGATTTGCGCGCATGTGTCCTTCAGTTGTCGGGCAAACTGTGGCCTTGGACGCTGTTTCGCGGGCTTGAAACATTGAGTAGCCTGTTCATCTCTAAAAGTAGAGTTGCGTTCTGAATTCGGTTGAATGTCTAATTGCGTCCTTTCAAGTACACGGATACGCAAGTTATTATCCAACCGCACTTCGTAGAGTAGAAATAACGCCGAAAACGAGTACAAATATCACAGTGTATTTGTACTCCACACAGTATTTGTACTCCAGAGGACCGGCTGAGAAACGAATTGGATTTAAGTTACGAAAATTTTGCGTGCTTGAAACATTCAGTAGGGTTAAGATAACTGTACAATGTCTCTAGCGGTCTAAATTGTCTGTTTTTTCAAACACTCTAATCATTGAATTCGGTTGAATGTCTAATTGCGTCCTTTCAGTTGATTTTCAGGTCGGGGAGAGGGGCCTGCGTGCAGGGGCTGTAAAACTGGGGCCCATTTTACAGAGAGCTGCTACGCTGAAAGTCACCTTGATTCAGTGGTGAGTGCAGAGGCAAGCCTGCTTTGACTGGCGTTGCACGCTGATAACTGTACAATGTCTCTAGCGGTCTAAATTGTCTGTTTTTTTCAAACACTCTAATCATTTTGGTTCGCCGATTTGCGCGCATGTGTCCTTCAGTTGTCGGGCAAACTGTGGCCTTGGACGCTGTTTCGCGGGCTTGAAACATTGAGTAGCCTGTTCATCTCTAAAAGTAGAGTTGCGTTCTGAATTCGGTTGAATGTCTAATTGCGTCCTTTCAAGTACACGGATACGCAAGTTATTATCCAACCGCACTTCGTAGAGTAGAAATAACGCCGAAAACGAGTACAAATATCACAGTGTATTTGTACTCCACACAGTATTTGTACTCCAGAGGACCGCCTGAGAAACGAATTGGATTTAAGTTACGAAAATTTTGCGTGCTTGAAACATTCAGTAGGGTTAAGATAACTGTACAATGTCTCTAGCGGTCTAAATTGTCTGTTTTTTTCAAACACTCTAATCATTTTGGTTCGCCGATTTGCGCGCATGTGTCCTTCAGTTGTCGGGCAAACTGTGGCCTTGGACGCTGTTTCGCGGGCTTGAAACATTGAGTAGCCTGTTCATCTCTAAAAGTAGAGTTGCGTTCTGAATTCGGTTGAATGTCTAATTGCGTCCTTTCAAGTACACGGATACGCAAGTTATTATCCAACCGCACTTCGTAGAGTAGAAATAACGCCGAAAACGAGTACAAATATCACAGTGTATTTGTACTCCACACAGTATTTGTACTCCAGAGGACCGCCTGAGAAACGAATTGGATTTAAGTTACGAAAATTTTGCGTGCTTGAAACATTCAGTAGGGTTAAGATAACTGTACAATGTCTCTAGCGGTCTAAATTGTCTGTTTTTTTCAAACACTCTAATCATTTTGGTTCGCCGATTTGCGCGCATGTGTCCTTCAGTTGTCGGGCAAACTGTGGCCTTGGACGCTGTTTCGCGGGCTTGAAACATTGAGTAGCCTGTTCATCTCTAAAAGTAGAGTTGCGTTCTGAATTCGGTTGAATGTCTAATTGCGTCCTTTCAAGTACACGGATACGCAAGTTATTATCCAACCGCACTTCGTAGAGTAGAAATAACGCCGAAAACGAGTACAAATATCACAGTGTATTTGTACTCCACACAGTATTTGTACTCCAGAGGACCGCCTGAGAAACGAATTGGATTTAAGTTACGAAAATTTTGCGTGCTTGAAACATTCAGTAGGGTTAAGATAACTGTACAATGTCTCTAGCGGTCTAAATTGTCTGTTTTTTTCAAACACTCTAATCATTGAATTCGGTTGAATGTCTAATTGCGTCCTTTCAGTTGATTTTCAGGTCGGGGAGAGGGGCCTGCGTGCAGGGGCTGTAAAACTGGGGCCCATTTTACAGAGAGCTGCTACGCTGAAAGTCACCTTGATTCAGTGGTGAGTGCAGAGGCAAGCCTGCTTTGACTGGCGTTGCACGCTGATAACTGTACAATGTCTCTAGCGGTCTAAATTGTCTGTTTTTTTCAAACACTCTAATCATTTTGGTTCGCCGATTTGCGCGCATGTGTCCTTCAGTTGTCGGGCAAACTGTGGCCTTGGACGCTGTTTCGCGGGCTTGAAACATTG
Source organism: Micromussa lordhowensis (assembly GCA_964020085.1). Classification (NCBI taxonomy): domain Eukaryota; kingdom Metazoa; phylum Cnidaria; class Anthozoa; order Scleractinia; family Lobophylliidae; genus Micromussa; species Micromussa lordhowensis. The sequence goes on along the minus strand of CAXHUQ010000801.1, from coordinate 412 downwards.
AGTAGCCTGTTCATCTCTAAAAGTAGAGTTGCGTTCTGAATTCGGTTGAATGTCTAATTGCGTCCTTTCAAGTACACGGATACGCAAGTTATTATCCAACCGCACTTCGTAGAGTAGAAATAACGCCGAAAACGAGTACAAATATCACAGTGTATTTGTACTCCACACAGTATTTGTACTCCAGAGGACCGCCTGAGAAACGAATTGGATTTAAGTTACGAAAATTTTGCGTGCTTGAAACATTCAGTAGGGTTAAGATAGCTGTACAATGTCTCTAGCGGTCTAAATTGTCTGTTTTTTTCAAACACTCTAATCATTGAATTCGGTTGAATGTCTAATTGCGTCCTTTCAGTTGATTTTCAGGTCGGGGAGAGGGGCCTGCGTGCAGGGGCTGTAAAACTGGGGCCCATTT
>CAXHUQ010000800.1:7500-10000 GCA_964020085.1 Micromussa lordhowensis | reverse complement strand
CAGTTAGTTTAATTTTCCCTCATAAATCACCAATCAATCCACTAAATGACCATGAGTAGTACTAAATATTGAACTCAGAATTAACTGGTGGGTTGCAATTATGTTACATAATTTCACTTGACAAGAAAGATTAACACTCGTGATCACCTCTCAAAACTAAGACATGACAATAACAGCGGGTTATTTAAAACTAATTGTAAGACTTTAAAACCATAGCAATCTTAACTCTGCATGCACCAATAGCTGTTGTACATGTACATAATGGCATCAGAGTAGCAAATTCAACTCCAAGCCTTCTTTTGAAATGCAAATGAGTCCAAGAGGTCAAAACTGATCAGTTATACATGTACGTAGCACATCTATTCAAGCCTTAGTTGCCAGGCACCAAAATTCAAAGACTTTTCCCTGGAATTGTTTGTCTTCACCATTTTCATGACCTGTGACCAGTCACCCTCCAAGATTAGATTTCCAGATTTCACTCTTAATTCTCATCAACCAAAGCAGGGAAAAGAATAAAAAAATTAAAAATGTACTCAATATTTCTTCATTTTTGCAACTAAGCAAAACCTTACTGTTGATTTCATGTTCTAGACAGCTGGCCCCACATTTTCTATATGTAAGACTACCACGAAAAGTAATCATTTAAAGAAGGAGGAGCAATCTCAAACATTTCTGACACTTGATTTCCATATAAACAGGTTTGAGCATTCTCTAATAAAGCACAGACAAAATACATTTTTCCAACTGCACTTAAGTGTACTTTCATCTGCTTTTTGAAATCAATAAACTTAAAATAATTGCAAATATTGCCAAATAACAGCTCAACAGACACTCGAACCTCACTCATTGCTTTGTTATATAGTGTCATTTGGGGTGTTAAGTTGTTACTCCTGTAGGGTGCCTGGAGATGCACACCCAAGGGATAAGCTGGATCTCCATATAAACAAAGTGGCTGCCCATTGTAAAATGCGACCCGTTGTAACTCATTAAGAAGACCAGATTCGTGGAGCATTACGCTATCATGCCTCTTCCCTTCAAATGGGCCACAAAGATTGGCTATCAGGCCATTTGGTGTCACGACACTTTGGAATTTAATACCATGGACCCTTTTGTGGCCATTGTACATAACTCGCTGGTTGTATTTTGGGCGGGCTATTTCTCGCACAGTTCCATCTATGAAACCAAAACAGTTCTGGAGTGGAGCACCATGCTGATAAATGGCCTCTGCATACCTATGCAACTCCCCTGGTTGAAGGAAAGGATTCATTCCCCAATTTTGCACTCGATGGCAGTGACGTCGGTAAATGAAATCAAGTACTGAGTTGAAGATCAGGCAAAGTTCAGTTGGGTTTCTCCCAAAGCGGGGTACCATATCAGTATATCGACATGGATAGGCCAGTCTTCGCAGAAGAATACACATGCCTTCCATGGCATCACACACAGTTCGTTGAGAACAGACAATTTCATCAGGGATTTGCAAGTTGTTCAACAGCAATTGCAGATCATTTTTGCCAAATCTTAATTCAGTCCAGCATTCTTCATCTTCCCAATTGTCAATGTCAAAGCGTTCAAATTTTGAATAGGGGAAAACTGGCTTCGACATGTTGGCATCATATAGTAAAACGAATTCTACGTCATCAATACTGTTTTGAGAATGTGCAATTACCAAGGAGTCGCGAACAGTGGCTAGACTAGACATCATGAGCGTAGTCGTATGTACTGTAAACCTCGCCAGGCTAAGGCGTTTGAGATTACGTGAATCTCGCTTACGATAGACATGATATATGACGACACATAATCCAAAGTCAGAAGAGTTTAATATAGTAAACAACAATACAATGTTTACCTCACAGTGAATGGTGCTTATTACTTTGACTTACCTATAAAGAAGCTTTATCTTAAAATTTTCTCAGCTCTCAAAAAAATAATTTTGAGCCTTTGTACAAACGTTGATTACAGTCTTCGGATTTCTTTCCTTCACAGCGTTCAATAATTAACATCTGGTTCCATGTTTCTTTCTCCGTTATCTGTGACCTGGCTGAAAAGCTTGACTAGTTCGAGGAGAAAGTAATATTCGAGAACACGCGTTTAGGACGTCGGTTGTCTACGGGTAGAGGTGCTAAATCGCTGTTTACTTGCAACGCAACGGCGTCGTAGACCCAGTCCTAATCGGTCATTGCAGTGCGCGCGCCGTCGTCGAATGACGTTCCCGTTCTGTTGCTAAATCTGTCTAATATCGTTTGCCGCCTCGTCCTTGTTTTGAGCTGTCGAGGACAGCAGAGGCTCGTCCTCATCAACAAAGGATACGTTCGTGAAATTTTCATTCATCTTCTTCACTTCGCCGAGCAATTCCACAAAGATAGTTCTTACATCTGGCTGAGTGGTGGCGTTTAAAATAGCCTCCGAGGATTCTTCGTCCGCCATGACAGTTTGTCTTTTGGCGGGAAACACGAATCGCTTCAACTCCGTTGAAGCCCGATAAAACAACAAGTCAGGCGTT
>CAXHUQ010000800.1:0-2500 GCA_964020085.1 Micromussa lordhowensis | reverse complement strand
ACAATTTGGCATAATGAAATTAGCAAAAGAACGACTTATCGAGGATACAAACAGTGGTTTCTCATGGTCGCTTTATTTGCGTGACAAACGAGATGCTAATTTGGAGATTTTAAGAGACATTGTTATGCTAGCTGGAAACCTGACTGGGTTGCCATGGAAACTATCAGAACCAGTTTCTCTGACCAAATACACAGCCAACCAGAACTATGATCTTCATTATGACTCTGGATTTGTTACACAAGGCAAGAAAATGAAACGTGCTGCCACGTTTCTGCTCTATTTGAATTCAGCCCAAGGTGGAGAAACTATCTTTCCTCGATCTATAAACGGATCCAATGTTGGTCATACACCACTACAAAATAAAAAGCCTTTCCTAAAAGAGATCTGTTGTGATGCAAATGTTCTGAAGGTTGTTCCGGAAGCAAGATCGTGTCTGGTGTTTTTTAATCATCTCATCAATGAACAAGGACATGGAGAGTTGAACCCCAGGTCAATCCATGGCTCCTGTCCAGTAATAAATGGAGAAAAATGGATTGCTCAAGTTTGGTTACATCATGAACCATGGGGCTTTAATGTGACTGATTTTTGGTAGTAGACGGCATCAAGCAACACAAAGACACATACCTAACCTGTACTTGAAGGAACTGGCCAGAGTCCATAATTCTTCTCTTCCTAGTTTCCTTCTTTCCTACATTCATGCATTCTTTCATTCATCATTGATTTATATTTATGCATATATTATAAATTTACAATGGGAAATCAAAGAGGATATATAGGTTGGTTGTTACTCTGAGTCACACCTTGAGCTGAACATCAGACATTCATTTTTTTTAGTTCATTTATTTTATTTGCTTTTATAAATTATAATACTAAATTACATATAGTTATCATACATTTGGCAGGCAGTCCAGGAAGCTATTTTGCTCATTTAAAGGACTGCCTTAAGAAAAGGAGTAAAAACTAGAATGTAAACTGTCAATGGCAGAACAAAAACAGGAACAGACTTTATTGCGATGAAAAAAATAAACGCTTCCATTTTTTTCATTTAAACAAAGGTTTATTTAGCAGAGAAATTTCAAATAATCATTGACCACAAAATGTCACTTGTAAACAAGAGACCTGAGCTCATTTCCAAACGCCGCTATGACAACATTCTCATGGCATGAGAACAATATTTACTCTCATGGTGGCATTTGGAAATGAGCTCAGATCTATGAACCTCAAAGCAGATCTCACATAGCACAATACGACAATACGACTAATATGACTAATTGTTCGCAGATCACCACTAAAATTACCATATACATGTTGTACATATGAAAATGGAAGGTGTATTAGTTTCAGAAAATATCCTTGCCTCCCCACAGAAGTGCATTTTTTTCCAAGATCCCTCACCGCTCTGGAAATTACAATTAAACTTGATACATTTCTTTAAATGTTTTGGTCTTAGTGAACCCCCCCCCCCCAGACCCCAAGAAATTCCAATCCTTCTGTGGGGGGGGGGGGGGGGAAGGGGGAAGTAGGGATATTTTCTGGAACTGCACAAGTTCCAAGTTCATTGAATGAAGCCTGTCCGATGATTGCCTCAAGGCGTGTGAAACTCAGAGTTACAACCAACTTATGTATTGATCTATAAAAATTGAAAAGCTAGGGAAACTAATAGAAAAGTTGACAACTAGTTCAAGAAAAATTCACACGAGAGAGGAATATTAGACGAAACAAACTTGCCTGAAGAAAGCTAATTCACAAACATGTCCTCGTGCTTTTCTTCCCTGCAATGAATGGCGACTGACACTAAAATGGATGTGTCATTTTATACCACTTTATATAAGGTAGCTACATTAAAATTCATTCTATCTATGAGAAATATGCTGTGCACAAAAGGAATGCACTGCACATTGCATTTGTGTGCTTTGAATATATAAACAGTGAGAAAAGAGAAACTTCTCATTTTAAAATCTCTTCACTGAGCCAGTTGAGCAAACAATGTCCAGATCCTGTCAATCCTTTTTACTGGTAAAACATTAAAGAGCAGTGCTACATTTAGTTTGTTATGTTTTAACACTACATTGATTTGACGAATATCGAAAACAAGTTTTACAAAGGCTACATTCCTAAAGTTTATAGATTCATTCTTTGAAAATGTGATATACGTGTAGATTGAGGATTGATTGAATTGTGTGAAAATCAAAGAACTGTCAGACTCAATATAACAGAAGAAAAACTATCTTTTTAAAATTTGTCTTTTTTTACTTACAATCAAAACATACTGACTGTAGCTACATTTAATACATGTTAGGATTAGTGGCCAGGGTTGTTCAAAGCCCATTAAGCTAACCCACGATTACCAAGAATTTTAATTTGAGTTTTGTAACTTTTTGGTGAGGTTTTCTGTTTATATTGTTTATCTTTCGATTTTAATTTGACCTTGAATAATCTCAAATTACAAAAACCATAAGAAGTAAAAAACATTTTTGTAGAAGGAAAAATTTATACTTCA
>CAXHUQ010000799.1:0-18905 GCA_964020085.1 Micromussa lordhowensis | reverse complement strand
AAGAAATCTTGCTTGAAAAGCGTTTCGCACTTCAGTTGTGTTTTCATTTCGGTTGTACTGTAAAACTATGAAATTCGTTGCTCGGTTGTGAGCTGCACCATTATTAGTTTAGCTGATATGACTATTAGCAGTTCAATTGTACGACTATAATACTTAAATTCCCAGGCCTAAAATCTATTGTGCTTAAGAACAATATGAATATTTTAGAATATTAAGTGGTTGCGCTTTCTTTTATACTGTACACCCTGTACTGTATAGCTAGCAGCTCATATAAGGTGAGTAGTTAACTACAGAAAAAAACCCAAAATGGCCGACCGTTTGGTTCAAAAAGGCGGAAAACTTCATTTGTTTATTTCAAAAGTGAATAGAGAATTATTAATAAAAATTAAGTCTCATGCCTAATTGATAAACTTGCTCTGGTATTATGTAATTTTTGCATGCATTGAACCCTGCACAGTATTGCTAGTGTTGTTCCCTATACGTATACCTTCAACACCATATTTTCAGGCCGAGTTGGATACGAAAAGCAGACGTCATCAAAAGTGAGTGTCAATCGTGCGGATGGTAGGGAAACTCCTCCAGACAGACGAATCTCGGGCTTGCGGTCTAGAAGACCAAATATTCGAATTGAAGCACCAACTGCCTAAACATGGTAGTAAGAACATTATACAAATTAAATTGACTGCATCATGCACTGAATGGAAAATGGCACAAGGGCTATTCAAAAGAGGCGGAATCTAACTTTGGTATTTCGACTCCATTAGGACCATTACAGATACAAGTTAACTTAGGCAGTTAAGAAGTCATGCAGGAAATTTTCTCCAACTTTGGTGTGCTAAAGTCTTGAAATCTAACTTTGGGGTGCTGAAACCAACATGAAGTTTAGTCCGTGGTAGTCTAGTTTTATGAAACTAGGGATCCAAGGATAGTGCAAAGTTTCAAAAGGCATGTGCCGTGTCACATGCTTATTGAATAGCTTTGAAAACATTGCTTGACCCTTTAAGAATGCTGGAAGTGCGGCCAGGATTGAATGATTTTTGAACACGTTCTCTGGTTGGAAATATTTATTTATTACGAGCTTTCGGTTCCTAGACTGCAGTCTTCAACGGATAGATATAAAATAACAAGGATTACAGATATTTGTTATTTTATATCTACCCTTGTTATTTGATATCTACCCGTTGAAGGCTGCAGTCTGGCAGCCGAAAGCTCGTAATAAATAAATATTTCCAACCAGAGAACGTGTTCAAAAATCATTACCTTTTACCCTGTGATTAATTAATACTATACAAATATGCAAGTGGAGTAATCCCAGCTTGCCGAACGGCAAAAATAGGTCTCGAAATACACTGAATGAAATAACAATATAAATTAGGCCTACGATTATGGCAATTGATGTCAGTGCGTTTGACATTGTCATCAAATGTGCTGTATTAATTTTGTGCAATACTGGCAGTTCAGTCTACAAGCCCAAACATTTATCAGAAACAAACCAATTCAAAATACTACAAAATAATTCAACTTTTGTATGTACAGCGGTGACAGTAGACAGAAAGCTTTAATTACAAAGTTATAAGCAATAAGCAAACATTGCAAAGCTTAAAGGTATTAACCCAATGTATGTCGTGATGACAACACATGCGGAAACGTCTTAGTACGAACTTGAAGTGTTAAACAGATCCACGAAGTATAAAGCAAAGTAAAGGGACGATTAAACGACAGTGTGCGCAGCGGTTTGCATTTCTCCTTAGTTCCAGAATGCCCACAAATGTCTCCCTCGGCAAATAGGCAATGTTAGCCCTTGGAGTACGAGTGTAATGTACGTCTGATCTGGTGTCTTGTTACTGTATAAAAATCTTTAAACATGTAGTTCAGCGTAGGCGGCGGATGGGATGAAAAACTTGAAGGTTTCGATGCTAGGTAACTTTTACATGTCGCAGTTCGCGAATTATTACGACAGCAAATTTACATCATGCTCTAAACAAGCGAACACAGTTAATACACAGCCCGACGCCGACAGCCAACGCACGTGCCATTTGTAAACAAAGGCAGTGGAATATGACGACCTTGCACATTATTTGCGTTTAAATTCTACGCAATATACCAATTACAGAAGAGACATTGCATTTGAATGCTAAATCTAGAGGAATCTTAGTGATTAGTTAATACAATGATAATTTGTTGACTGTTTGCAGAGGCGAGAAACTCAAGCTTTAGAGTTTAGACGACCACGGTTACTAACAGATTCAAATAATGCTGCGAATAAAAATATACGGTCAAGTAGTGTTGGCACTTGATTGAATTGCATTGAATGCGCGTAATGCTCCAAGATTTTCTTAATATTCACGTCTGAAATCATTTGATTTGAAAACAACGATGTCTTAGCAGTCTCGCTCCTTCGTGTCATCCATGTTTAAGCTGAAACTTTGATAGCGCATGCGCATTTACGTTGTTAATGAAAAAATTCGCGCTGCTGGGGGGAAACCGGGGGAGCAGTCGTTTATAATACCTCGAAATGCCCGTTAGAGAAAATAAAATTATCACATTAAAATCGATAGTTGATTACATTTTGTCCAACAGTTTTATAAAGCAACAGAATTAAAGACGCCATAACTTGTGTGACTGTAGTGAAAAAGTGAACATTGAATGCTTTTATCAATATGGTAAAAAAGAGCAGCAATCGCAAACACCCCCCGGAAAGTTTACACTATGAATGACTGTATGACTGACTGTATGACTCGGTTGAATTTCCGCCTCTCATCACAATACTGCAAAGTTTTGAAGAAACTTTGCACTAAAAACCACACAAAGCATAATCTGAAGATAAACATCTTGAAACCCAACATATTATACATGTACACTGTATGTATGAGTTAAAACAAGACAAGAATGAATTTGTGTCATTTCGATTTTATTTCAAAATCATCATCGGACTAACTAAAGTTACCATATATATAAGCTAATATGCTATGACATCATCAGAAAGGAACTCACAGACACGAACCACGACAATAAAGTGTAAGTAAGAAGTGACTGATATGCGGGTGAAGGACTTTCAAAAAAGCTTGAGTTCTTCGCTGGTTTTGAGACTCGTATTTTAAACTAGATGAATGGAATTCAATGTAGAGTGCTTCAAGAAACAACAGCAAATTACTGTATAGATATGTGAAATTTGGTGGTCTGAAGAATACGGGAGTTGTCAGTAATTAAGTTTGAAATGAAATTTGAAACGTCATTGTGCATGCGTGGGACGTCTGTGCATGTCATTCCAAAAAATTGGAAATTTCAATGCCTCTTTTAGAGAATTTTCTATCATCATCAATGCAACAAGTAATCTTGTACATTAACACAAATAAAGTTGTCATTTTTGTGCGCAAACCACGTACTTTCGGGGAGGGGGGGGGGGGGGATTGAGAACCCTAAGTCGTGGAAAATTACAGTTTCAAGAATTTCTACTTTTTCTCGTAGTGTATAAAGTAGTAAACAGTCCATACATATCGAAAATTTAATTGCGTCAACCGAATTTGCGGAATTGAGGGCCGTTTCAAAATTGTCTATTCAAAATATGTTGTGGTCTCAATCTGTTACGGCTGGCCTATACCATTGATTGGATTAAATAAATACATAAATAGAAAACCTTACATGTGCTTACATGTACTTTCATAAACGTTAGAGAATAATAACATACCTGCATAAACTCGCCATATAAGGAGGATAGAAATGCGAAAGCCATAGCCACATTAAGTGTATATAACATGAACGCTGCAATGTAGAAATTTAAGTAAATTTAGGACAACCATAATTATATTAGATTCAAGCAATAGCCAGTTATAGAAAATACAAAATCTACAACAGTCATTGGTTCATAGGCTTTACTGTACAGAGTTGCATGGAAGCTAGCTTATACAGGAGGGGAATGTGTACAACCCTGTCTATTCTGGTTAATTCCGGCACACTTTCTGTAAAACGAATGTTTAGCAAGCTAGCGATTCTAGTGAAATTAAGGCATCGTTCAGAATCATAGTAAAGTTATTTTTCAATCTTTTGAAGAATAAAAAATATGTGAAATTATTGGATCTGGGCTTAGTTGACAGAAATCTATTTGGCTTTGCCAATAGATGTTATACTACAAAGATGCATGCATGTACAGTATATGCAACAAAAGATACAAAACAATTGACAAGAACATGCTACCGCAGCCCTATGTGTACAAATAAAGCCAGTCAGACTAATACTTTACAAGACAGATAAGGAGACTTGTTACAAGACAGACATTTAGATATCGATGTTCTTTTATAGTTCAAACACAAAAACAGCAAATTTAACATAAGAGTCATTGTGTCTAACGCTTTATGTTGACGCTTTATTGGCAACAGTTTCCTTTAGCATTTTACTCTGGCTAACGCCAGGCGATTTTACTCGTCAATGGGAGACCTCCAGGCCAATAAAGGGTTAACAGATTATCTCAACTAACCCTTTATTGGTCACAGTTGCATGCCTTTAGCATTTTACTCTTGGCTAACGTACGCCAGACGATCGTACTCGTCAATGGGAGACCTCGTGGCCAATAAAGGGTTAACCTTGTATTTAGATAGCAATGATTTCGATGGTACAGTACAACAGCCATGGGAATTGTTGGGTCGCGATGTTACAGAGATGTATTACTAGTTTTCATTATAATACCTCTTTCGCTGTTTAAATACGTACGTTATTAACTTGTTAAATCAACAAACCTGTTAATATTCCAACATCCAGCTCCCCATCATAAACTAATTTGCCGCCATACCATAAAACGAGGCATATAGCACCCTAGAGCATACATCGAAATTGATTTTTTTATTAAGTTATGAAAAATGCATTGACGAAGCAAAAATCGATGCATGCATGCTTGGAAGAATATTTACACAGCATACATGAAATATGAAGATGGCAAGTTATATATAATTCACACTTTCACGGTTCATATTCTAACCCTCTGGCCCACTGCAAAAACAACCTCATACCTAGGCTCTTAACCAGCGCTGGACCACTACAATGCTCTGATTGAAACAGGCCACATGAGCGCCGAAATAGTGGGTGCTATAACTACATGTACATGTTGGGGAGGAGGGGTTCATCTTCCGATATACAATTAAAACAATGACAAATTCTGGTTCAACTTCGTGTTTTGGAAGGAGGCAGCAAATGGAGTGTATTTGGTGATCACATGCATGATTTCTGAATTCACCTTGTAAATGACAAGCAAGTTTATACAGGATGATACACCAGTTTATGCGTATCATATGATAGACAGTACTCAGACATAGTTTAAGAAAGGTTACAGAGATTACACTATATAAATTACCCATATGCATGCATGAAGACTGTTGACAAAAAAACTTTCATGAAAAGACTTTTCCAGTTGGTTTAAAGCTATTTAATAGCAGTGCAGCAGTTTTAATTTTCCAAAATGGTATATTTCCAAAATGGTATATAATATTTAAGATTATGCGATTATATAGTTTGAACTAACCTGAGCTATCACGCCAACAATTCCATTAAACAAGCCTGAAAAATAATTTGAATTATCTTATAAATAAATCTGTGGGTTCAATTTATTGACAGTGATCTCTACTGTGATCTCTGATTATAACACCCCCTCCCCTCCTCTCGCGAATGAGGTTTGTAGTATACCAGCACCGTAGCACAGCCTGTTAAGGCTGTTTTCCACTTCACCCGTATCGTAGCGAAACGTAGCGTCTTCTTTGTTCCACGAGCACTCGGATGGAACTAATGATATGGACACAAAAGAAAATCCTACGGTACGCTACGATACGTTTGAAGTGGAAAATGGCCTTTAGGGGGCTGTTTAAATGAGAACCGGGACGGGACGATTGCCGGGACGTGATGATTTTCATCTCGCATTTATATGGGAATTTTACACCGCGATGTTTTTTCGCTCGACTACCCAGGACGTTGTTAACAAGCCGGCAAAAACTAAAATATGGAGAATATTTCGAGAAATAGAACAAACTTGCTCCTAATTTTGTATGTAGTTGAGGCCGCGGTCAATCCTATACATACCGTGAGCAATTTTTCACTCTTAGATGCAAGTATTGTGACCAGAATAACGTACTATACCATCCCGGACATGCGGTACGAAGTGTTTATATGAACAAGAACGTCCCGCTTTAGCCGGGATCCCGGTTGGCATAACCGGGATACCAGCTTGTCGGGACGGGATGAAAACGTCCCACCTCCATGTAAAACGGATTGTAAAATCTATTAGGCAAGCATATGTAAACCAGGATCCCGTTATTCATCCCGTCCCGTCAATCGTCCCGTCCCGGCTCTCATGTAAACAGCCCTTAGGATTGTACTTTGAAACAAGATAGCTAATACTTTGAAAACGACTGTTATAACTAAAACCGAGTACATGTAAATGCAAGGAAATTCAATCGTGTTTTAAAAGATCTCCACCATCATTCACTCCTGTCGAGATAGACGGCGTATTTTTCAAGAGAGTTAGTACGGTAAAACTCCTTGGTGTTACTATCCGTGAAGATTTTAAGTGGACTGATCATATTAGAACCATCTCCGTAAAGGCTGCTAAGCGCCTATACCTCTTAAGACAACTCAAGAGAGCAGGGATTAGCATTAAAGATCTAAACGTTTTTTACTGTAGTGTCATAAGATCAGTTCTGGAGTATTTTTGTCAGCTGTTTCATCGAAGTCTTCCCAGCTATTTATCCGATGACCTCGAGCGTATTCAAAGACTTGCCATGCGGATTGTCTTTCCTTATCTCAGTTATAATGAAGCACTGAAGGGGGCGAATATTCTTACTCTCTTTGACAGACGAGAAATGTTGTCGATCGATCTGTTTAAAGATATGGTCGACAATAAGAACCACAAACTTGCTGAGTTACTTCCACCTCGAAACGTTCGCAATCGAAATTTAAGAAACGAAAGGATTTTACCGTTCCTATTTGTCGGACAAAACCGTTTTAAGGATTCCTTTATAATGAGTCACAGCTCTGGAATAAATTTTACTAAACTAATTAATTAGTATCATAGTTTTTTTAGCTATATATATGAATTTTCTATATGTATTTTGATGAAAACTAACTAATCTTATTGTTAAATAGCACGTAATTCAGTCTTTGACTGCCAGGTGCCTTATTTTAATAAACGAATTGATTGATTGATAAGACAAAAAAAAATTAAAGCAAAGGTCTTTTAAGCCGAAACGTAGCCTATCTCCTTGTTGCATGAGCACTCGGGTAAAACTAATCATATTGACATAAAAGAAAATGCTTGAAGTCGAAAAACGCCTAGGCCGATACCACTGAGAACGATACGTAACGTATCGTAGCGAACCGCAGCATTTTCTTTTTTGTGAATATCATTAGTTCTACAACAATGCTTATGGAACAAAGAAATGCGCAACGTTTCGCTACGTTACGAGTGAAGTGGAAAACCCCTGATGAAGACATTGATGTGATCACCCCTGATGAAGACATTAGACCAGAGTAGCGTTGAATATGTTGCGATCCTGTAGCTGGTTAATACCATGTACCATACCTGTTGCAAAGGAGATTTTCTTTCCAACATTATATGTTTCGTCAATATCTTTTCCGTATAATTTCATTGCTTTCTTTTCCTGCGAAAACGATCTGACGGTTCGAACACTGCTAAAAGTTTCTTCAGCCGTGGTCGAACTCGATGCGAGTTTATCTTGGAAAATCTTGCGCAAATTTCGGAGATATTGGCCTACCAATGTTAAATGTTCAAAAAAGCAGATGTGTTAAGCTTTTGAAGATGTATATACATTACGTCTTAAGAGTGAACAACCAAGCCATATTGAACTTCAAGGAGATGCAATTATATATTGTACATTTCTAAGGCCTATAACTTACTGTAGGGTAGTTGAAAATATTCTACAACTGCATGTAAGGCTCTCCGGCAGGAATCGAACCCACGTCAGTGCGTTGCCGGTGCACTAGTGCTCTGCCACTGAGCTACAGAGTCAGTTGCCGAGGGAAAGCAGCACTGAAAAACTCGTAGTATGTTTTAAAAAATGTAGTTCACGGTTTACGAGTTAAAAATTACAAGCGTTAATCGAGGATAAACGGCAGTATTAAGTATTATAACAGCTGAAGTTGAATGCATGAATTCTGTGAAAGCAAAATAGCAAAAGCTCAGAGCTTTATTATATAGAACAAATGAAATAAAGACTGGTTACTGATCAAAAGAAAAGATCTCAATTGAAACATCACACGCGAGTGTGACCAATTGTATAGTCCAAGCTTATCGACATGGTATACGGAGGGTAAAAGAATTAAAAGAATTTCTCGAATGGTTGTATAGTTGCAAGTACAGTACGTTCTGAAATGGGTTCTGAAATGGGGTCATTATGGCTTGGCTTACAGTATGTCTGGATACCTAAAGCGATTTTTATGCATACGTACCATATTTTTGTGCACCAATGCCAATGATTGGAACAACAGAAACGAGAACAGCAGTAAGTTTAGGCGAGAGAACAAACATTATGACCAATGACCCAATAATTTGCAGAGAAAATCTTGCCAGCATTGAAATATTTACCTGTAAAGAATCACAGAAACAGCGACATTGTTACAGTATGTATATATTGTTTACATGTAGGAAGATTTTTGGGCTCGAATCTTCCTCGACTGTTACGCATTTGCGGTGAACTAAGCTATATTTTGCTTGCTCATGCAGAAACATTAAAAGAATTTCTCATACGTAAATTCTTTAGGTAATTAGTAAAAGTACAGTAGACTGAACTATATAAGGATACACATAGACATTAACTAACAATATAAATGTTGATAAATTACATGATAATTGCTATCATGTAACACATTAAAAACTTACAGTAACTGCATTTTGAATAACTTGAGTATCCGATGACAAGCGATTGATAAGCTCTCCAGTTCTAAAGCAAAGATATTGGACACTTTTCATTGGTATACTGTACAGTTTTAATATACAATCTTCGTTCACTGTCCAATATTTGCGCACCACGTGATTTCAGTCATCTAGCGACACAGCACGTTTTCCGTGCATTATTGACAATAAAGCACGGAAAACGTGCATTATTCAATTTCAAAATGGCAATCGAGGCAGTGAACTCAGATTGTATATTAAAGTGTTCTTGTTTTGTTTACGAATACACGCACTTGCTAACCGTACAATGAATTTCTCGTTAATTGTACTGGTAGCGCGTGCGTGTATTCGTAAACAAAACACTCACAACAGTCTCTAACCCGTAAATATATCATGTCATTTTAATTAAAATTACAGTTATCAGAGCGATCATTCTGACTGGAACTATATATTCCTGGGCCGTACGAATGCGAGAAATAGAGTGAAAGCGATGAAAACAACGATGAAGCGCACGCGCCGACCACCAAACAAGACGTAGGCCCATATGTCAATGAACCAGTTGCTGATGAAGATTAGCTCGCAAATATCAGACAGAAAAGCAAACGTATGACGAAGGTATTGCGGAACAACAACGAAGACTTGACGGTTCAGTAGATTTGAATAAATGGTAAATGATGACTTTGAATATAATGCGTGGCTTGACTTTGTGTTGCGTGACTTGTGTTTGTCCAACCTCGTACCCAGGGTATTTCTTGTCGCGGCCTCGAAGGAACCACGAGGGAACCCCGAGGGATTTGTCTGGTTAATATCGCACTACAGGGTGTCCCAAAAAAATGACACTATAGAAATTATCCCATTGTTATAATTTGAATGCCTGAGCACTATGCTGATACATACCACCAGATACATTTATTATTATTATTATTATTATTATTATTATTATTATTAGGGATTTAATACACTTTTTCGCAATGAATTGAATTACAAAGTGTTTACAACTATAAAAAGGTTAAAAACGTTAAAAAGATAGCTATTTACATAGTATAAATGAACAGTATAAGTACGGAAATAATATTAAGATTATAAAATTATTATAGAATAAGATGAGCAAGCAAATAACAGACTAACTAATTATAGTTTACTTATTAAACAAGGCAATCGAACTTGGAAAGAAACTATTCTTAAAACGGTGTGTTCTACACTTAAATAGTGATAGGTTGTTAGAGTTCTGATGTTATAGTGGTGAGCAGTTTCCTCTAGCTTGTGGCACGTGCTCCTTTAAAGGGCCTTGGTTAATAATTTTGCGTAAGGTATTAGTGCAGATCGTGTTTTCGTCTAACATCAAGTCTTTCACATCCAGCTTTCGCCAGCGCGTCGTCGTAAGTGTGGCCAGGGAAAATGGTACGCATTACTCGTTTCTGGATTCTTTCAAGATCATCGGATTGGCGTTGGGTCAGTGAGTTGCTCCAAACTTCGCAACTGTATTCAAGGATCGAGCGAATCAGGGCAATATATTTAACAATTATTCGCCGAAGGCGAGGTGAATATTGGTGAATAAAAACCGAGACGAAGTCGAGGTTTTTATTCACCAATATTCATCGAGCCTGAGGTATTGTTTTAGTATAATTACAAAGTTGCTTATATAAAAAGAACCCATAACAATACAAAAAATACACATTTCAACCCATTTTTATGCACGAAACGGCTGTCCGCCATTTTGAAAATACGCTTCAGGTGATTATTGCGTAATATTCACCTCATGGGCAACCAATCAGCGTGCAGAATTTGCAATAATCACCTTTGTAATTATACTAAAACTTGATAAGGTCAACTGGTGGTACATTGCACTGATTCATTATTCTAAGAATGTGAAACCGTTTGGAGACTTTCGCAATTAGAGATCGAATATGCACGTCCCATTTCAAATTATTTTGGACAGTAAGGCCCAAAATTTTGTGAGATTGGACTGTCTCTAGTTCACGACCAGCAATAGTTAGAGGTTGGAAATCGACTGGTCTTTTAAGGTAGCATATTCTAAGTTCCTTACATTTTTTTGCATTAAGGATCATCCAGTTGCTGGAACACCATGATTCTATTTGGTTTAGGGTGGACTGGGATGTCGACGTTGTGTCACCTGTGAGGAGTTCAGAAATGGTAGTATCGTCAACGAACTTCCACATCCTTGTGTCAGGCGTGCTGGGCTTCAAGTTGTTAACATGACAAGGAATAGGATTGGGCCCAGTTTTGTCCCTTGGGGTACCCCAGCTGTCACGGGAAGCCAATCAGAAGTTGATTTGTCAATCAATACTCGCTGCCTTCGGTTTGTTAAGAAACTTAATATCCAAGGGATGAGGGATCTTCTTACACCCAGGTCGATCAGTTTGTTAATCAGAATATTATAGTCAATTCGATCGAAGGCCTTAGAAAAGTCTAGGAAGCAAATGCGGATATGTTTATCCTGTGAATCGAGGTGGGATGGGATAACCAAGTGTGGAGCATGTCTAAAAGGCAGAAGGTGGTCGATAGTCCTTTTATAGGCACCCGAATTGACGGGTGTCAATCTTTCCGTTTAAGTCATCCAACAACCATCTCACCACAAAATCCTCTAAAACTTTAGATAGACCAGGAGTAAGGGATATAGGTCTAGTGTCACTTTCACTCTCTGGTTGATTACACTTTGGTATTGGGATGACATTAGCTTCTTTCCAGATTCGCGGTACGACCCCGGTAGACAGTGATTTATTGAAGATGGTGGCAACAGGATCTACCAGAATATAGGCAAAGTCTTTGAGGATTCGGTTTGGAATTTTATCGGGACCTGCGGATTTATGAGTGGTGAGTGCACGAAGCTTGATACAAACTTCATGAGGTTGAATAGTGGGAATATCGTTTCTTGAAGGGAGAAACGCCGGTAGGGAGTCTTTGTCAAGAGGTGGAATGTCTGAACTAACAGACACGTAAAATTCGTTGAGGACAGAAGCAAGGCTTTCGTTGTTCAAAAGCACTCCATCTCGCTCCAGAGAGAAAGATCTAACTTTATCTGGTTTTCCTGACATCTTATTTACGATTTTCCACCATTTTCGGGTGTCGTTGGACTTTAGATGGTTGACTTTGTTCCTATAAAATGACTTTTTCATTGCAACAATTTTTAATTGAACTTTATGTTTCAGTGTTCGCCAAAGGGAAGTATTGTTACTGTGGAATGCTTTCTGTCGGTCTCTTATAAGATTCTTGATTTCCAGCGTTTTATCACATTTTATCACTACCGTTCTTATCAAAAATATCGTACAAGAACAGACTCATCAAAAGTAGTTAATTGCTACCATTAACATACTGGCATGAATACCTGGACATGGTCTATCTGTACAAAGCACTAGTTTTATCAAATGACTATAACATCAAAAAAAAAGTAACAGATCGGTTAACGAGAGAAAATGATGGAACAGCAAAAATTATATTAAAAGTTCCTCGAGTAAACACTTTAACACTGCAGAACAGTTATTACTGCCGAGTTATTACTAGTCAATTTAAATGCGGCCTAATCAAATATTATCAAAATCTTGTTGAAGAGGTCTATGACATTGATCTTCCGCAAACGTTTAAAACAGTGTGTGTAAAATGTCATTCGTGTCGTCCGTTGTCCAGTCTTTCTGTTAAATTGTGTTGTCATTGATTGATATCTACCCAATGGCAATGGCAGTATCACTATGTTAGAGTTCATGCGAAAATTCGAATCAATTTCCTTTCTCAAATTCTTAACCATTAGACTTTGAACTAAGTGATACTTCCAATGTGTTGGATTATATATTATTATAAATTTGTATTTACCGCATGATTTATATATATTCATTTTATTGTCTAAAGGTTACCCGTAAAGGGGCAGATAGCTCTCTGGGTTAAACCAATAAAACCAGTCTTGTGACAAAGATTGTAAAAAAAAAGTGCGTAAACACAATTGAATTGAATTTTTAATTACCAGTCGCATTAAATCTTGTGCTTAACAACAACAGGATAATTTCTATAGTGTCACTTTTTTGGGGGACATCCTGTATATACTGTACGTACACATGAAATCACCAACTATTTTATATTTAGGTGTAAATGTGGCAATTGTCGCTGCTGAATTACGCGCAATCAAAACACGCCATCACAGTGTTTACTGGGAAAACTCTGTGTTCATATACTGCACCTATAACCTCTATATAATAAAATTGTAGATTATTTTTGTTGTTCAATAAACCTATATCTATGAATTATGTGTGATTCTTTTACGATGTAACGCGTTTAAAACTGAGCATACCATGTCAATCCACAGTTTGCGTCTCCTTGTTGCTTTGGGCATTTCGTCGCCAACAAAAGGTGTTAAATGCAACGAAATGCCTTGCTGTGAATCTGCGATATTGAGGCAACCTCCTAGTACACATCTATTCGGCATTTTTTCAAATTCCTGACTTTTATTTGCGCTAACTCCTTCAAAATGTTAGTGCACGCAATAGTATGTTTACCTCAGTGGAGCAGAGGAGTTACTATTGTGACGTCACGTCGCATATTCGCCCTAGTCTTCTTTTCTCGGTTTTCAGATTTTTCACAACCGTTTGAACGTGAATATCTTTTAAACTAAAATTCCGATTTCCATTCTGTTCTTGAACTTATATACTTATTTTTGCCATAGATTTCAAAAATGTACAGTCCCATTTTGTGACATGGGCACTTTAATGATTTGAGAAATACGCTTTATAACGCTTGTACGAGAAATTGGAGATTGGATTCCAGAAAGGTTTTTCTGGATAAGTGACGAAATTGTGCTTGTTGAAGGTATTACAATGCAGTAGTGGTGAAGATACAGTAGCTCTTACTAAGACCAGAATGCTTTGCAAGTATTCTATTGAATTTAGCCATAATTCTGGCAAAGCATCATGGTCTTAGTAGTTAAATATTGCCATGAAACGTCATAATGGGTAAGGTCTATTCCAAAGTCGTGTTTGAATAATGCAAATCATTAAAAATTTGCATAGCATGGCCAGTTGTCGTTGTTAAGGCCAGTTCACACGAGCGATTTTTGCTGCGATCGCCAATTACAGTATTCGAGTGATGTTATGTTAAAATTTGTCAAAAGTTATGATCCCCAAGGGACTATAGCTGCAGACAGATTTAACTTAACATCAGCCCATTCCATAAGTCGGCGACACGAATCACCGCTAAAATCGCCCGTGTGAACTGGCCCTTAAGCACAGAATAAGGAAATATACAGAAGGGCCACTCAGTGGTGCAACGTACGTCGCCCTTTTTTATGCAAAAATTATGCAGTATCTGGCCAGAAGGCGGAGCAGCCAGCCAGTACAGCGTGTTTATTGGCCGTTCTGCTGATTAACATGCATTTATCTTGCTGGAGTAATGGCGGACAGCATGCGTAATGCGATATGGCGCGGCGACACAAACTTCAAAGGTTCCGACGCGAGTGGCCCTTCTGTATATATCCTTCAGCCCCGTACAGACGAGCAATTTTTCCTTGACAAGTTTGATTTGCTCATGTGTACGGCTAAAAATTGACAAGTTTTCCTTGATAAGGAGTCTGGTTGAAAAGCTGGTCATGCCAGCTTTTCAATCAGGAAACTTGTTTGTGTGTACGGCCGTCAAGGAAAAATTGATCGTGGTACACACGAGAAAATAAACTTGTCAAGAAACTTGTCAAGGAAAAATTGCTCGTCTGTACGGGGCTTTATTCTGTGCCTTAAGGTGGCTCGATACAGTTTTACTAAAAATCGATAGTTTTACTAAACCTCAGAATTCAAGTACGAATTTCTACTCAATTATTTTGTGTTGGATATGAAAAGTGTTTTCTTTACATAAGCTATTATATAAAGTGTAGAAATTTTTTAAATTCCAATTTATACCGGCCGTTGCTATGGCAACGATGACGTTTCAATATGGCGGATATTTTGCCTTTAAACTGATTTTCCTCGAAAATAACGCCGGTTACCCCCATTTTTTATTGCATTAAACATTGTAGCATACTATTTAGAAGCATTTTAGCGAGTTTAAAAAAATTCTGTAATGGCAAACATTTTTTAGAAAAAAAAATGATGTTTTTCTAATTCAAAATTTTTTGGCATTACAGAATTTTTTTAAACTTTCTAAAATATTTCTAAATAGTATGCTACAATGTTTTATGCAATAAAAATGAGGGTCACCGGCGTTATTTTCGAGTAAAATCAATTTAAAGGCAACGGCCGTTACAAATATGTTTTAAAAAATTTCTACACTTTATATAACAGCTTATGTAAAGAAAACACTTTTCACATCCAACGCAAAATAATTGAGTAGAAATTCGTACTTGAATTCTGAGGTTTAGTAAAACTATCGATTTTTAGTAAAACTGTATCGAGCCACCTTAAGCCTGGTTCACACTTGTCGTAAACCATCGGTGATTCTTATTGTTGGTGTTTATTGGTGAGGAAAATCCTTTGTATTTTAGGAATAATTTGTTTCATCATTGATTACGGACAATACAGGTACATCGCCGATGCTTTACGACAAGTGTGAACCACGATTTAGCTTCGCCACTGCTACAATGATGAAAGTCAAACAAGCCACAAAATCTCGGGCCGTCACTCACTGTTGAGTCAGACAATAAGTGTTTCCTCAATTTACATTTTTCTCGTTGGAAAGAATAAGTCTAATACGATTTTGTGGCCAGAAATGTAGTCCCTTACCCAAATTTGCCTAACAGATAAATAGTGCTAAAAGGATACAATTTTCTGGAAGTATATTACCTGTTTGAATCAAAGAATGCAATATCTTGTGCAGCGATTGCATTAAAAACCTGCAAGTTATAAGGAATTAAATATGATCTTGACGATTACTTTACGGAACACAACTCATTTCAGTAGATGGGATGGAGAGGCACATTATTTTGATCAAATGCAGTATCCGGCCCATGGAAAATAGTTTGGTATTTGATATCATAGAAGCACTCTGAAGAGTCTTTTCAAATTTTGAAATCACAGAACGAATACTTTAAAGACAAGTACCAAAATTGCATGGAGCGGGACATTTTTTACCATTAACTTTCTAGTAAAGTTTTTGAAACGTTCTCTGATCGAAAAATTTATTGAACACGAACTCTCGACTGCCAGTCTGCAGTCTTCGACAGGTAAAGTGAAACTAAATATAAGATTATTCAATGGATATACTGTAGCTACTAGGACAGTGGTTTACAATTATCACTAAAGCCTGGTTCACACTAGTCCTAAGAATCGGGGATGTCAATTGTTGGTGGTCATTGGCGTATAAAATGCTTTGTCTGTCGCAAAAGAAACCAATGGATCGGGGATGAATCACGACAAGTGTAAACCAGGCTTTATTTACTGAGACCGAGGGAAACGGTGACTTTTGTGGCCCTGAGACCGCCGTTGTTGCCCGAGGCGTAACAACGAGCGGTCTCGGGGCCACAAAAGTCACTGTTTTCCGAGGTCTCAGTAAATAAGTGTTTTGTTATATAGCAAGTGTCAAAGACTCAAAGGAGACAAAAATATTAACTTACCGAAGCGAATATAATGAAAAAATGCCCAAATAATCGAGCGCTTTTAAGATCGTCCGAAGGCCGCATCTTCACGTGATGGCGCACGTGATTTTTTCGTTATTTCCCGGTCGATAACGTGTTGTTTCCCTCTCGCGCTGTTGCGAGGGAGACAGCCTAATTTCTTCACTCTCACTTGATATGCTTTTGTCCAATCAAACAACAGGAAAATTGAAGTTTGACACTTAATACTGAACAATTACAATTACAATGAAAGGCAAAAACAACGATTAGTTCCGTCTACGTAAATTAAATAGCGAAGCGAGGGTTCAAAACTGTGATAATAATGATATATGCTTTCTTAATAAATATCTATATTGTTCTGGTAAATATTGCGCATTGTTGTCGGAATTCAGTGTGGCGGGTTGCTGTATGCGGTCCAGCGTTGCTCTGTGTCAATAGGTTGCCTCATCTAAGATTTTGCACGCATCAAAATTGATTTTGTAATTGTAATAGCCGGTTCCCCTTATTACATATCACTTAATAACCGAGTGTGAGGTCTATACTCGAAAAATATCAGACCGCGGTCTTGACAGTACGGACCGAGCGAAGCGAGGTCCATACATAAAAGACCAAGGTCTGATATTTTTCGAGTATAGACCGAACTAACGAGGTTATTAAGGTTATTATTATATGGCAAAAAGTTACTCCGCATACAACACACACGAGCAAATTTAATTATACTTCTGCTTGCGCATGTAGACAGCAAGTTTAGGAACAATTTATTCATAAAAGCTTTAAGTTTGACGGGAAGAACTCTTTTAAAAATATAATTTACTAACGTCTAAAGTTGTCTACCTCGTCGGGATAGTAAAATTCGCCTAGTCCGTGCTCGTCTGAATTGTTTTCATCCAGTATAAATTTCGTAGCTGGCTTGTTGTTCAATTGTTTTTTTGAAGCGAGAAAAAAATTATCAAAGTAAGACTGTTGCTACGGTAACGGTCTATTACTTGCAAAATTATTGAACATTAATCAACCAATCAGCGCACGCCATTCTAGCACAGGAACCCATGCCATATAATAAGTATTCTGAATACAACTACCATGATCCTTCGCGGGTATTTTGTTGATATTCCATAACACGTCCGAAAAGCATGCTGGTAGTTGTATTCAGAATACGTAATAAGGGGAACAGGCCATTGTAAACCACTGTCCTAGTACCTAGCTATATCCATTGAATAATCTTATATTTAGTATCACTTTACCTGTCGAAGACTGCAGACTGGCAGTCGAAAACTCGTGTTCAATAAATTTTTCCATCAGACAACGTTTCAAAAACTTTATTATGAATCCTGGTCGCGCATCTAGCATTTTACTTTCTAGTGATAATATACAAAATTCCACATGCGTACGTTACTTATTAGAAAGAAGGAAAATTGATTCGCGAAGGAAAGGATGTTATTGAAAAAGAACGAGTACCAAGGAGGCGGAGTGGCGGACACATATTCACCTTCAACTTCTTATCTTTTTATACTTGGAATTACCATACACGTTACCACCTGATTATTGAAAACGTACAAGTGGCATCAATGCAGAGAGGAAACCCTATAAAACTAAGATACTGTATACCTGTTTTCTAACTCTTGCCACAAGCCGTTGTCCAGCCAGAGTGTATAACCAAGACCTGACCAAACTTGCGACCGAGCCAACAGCGTACACGCCAAACAATATCAAGATTGTTCGATTTAAGTCACCTAAATCGTAGCATATACAATAGCCTTCAAATAATCTTTAAACTATCAACCAAGCATTATAACCAGGCGGAATCTCAGTACTATCCCACCTACTCTATAATTCTCTTCTAACACCCTATGTACAGTCAACATGATCTCTTACTAAAATTAAGACTATGCCTTAATTGTCAAAAAGCTCCAAAATTAAGGCATAGTCTTAATTACACAAAACCAGAATAATTACAGTCACGATCTTTAGCTATTTAGGTAATGCTACTATAGGGTGGTTGGTCGGGGTGGTGGTGGTGAGATCTCAAGCGCATGTCAGGATTTGGGGTTAGGATTATAGGTTAGGATTGGGATTAGGATTGGGACTAAGGTTAGGATTAGGTTAAGATTAAGGGTTAGGACTAGGATTGGGGTTTCAAGACAAATTAAGGCTATGTCTTAATTTTAGAACTTTTCACATTTAAGACAGTCTTAATTTTAGGGAAGAGATCATGCTGGTACAGTATATCCATTCATCTCCTCTTACTTCCGCTTTCTTTACTTCCTTCTCTCGCTTCCAACCTCTTGATTGGCTCTTGATGTAAATTATGTAAATATCCTACATTTATTAGTCTCTCGTCTTTCATGTAAATTTTATTTGGAAGATGTTGGATTGTTGGCTACAAGTTTAGTACGGTAACGAAATGTTAATAATATACGCATGTTTAAAAAATTATGTCTGTTTTTGCCTTACAATTTTAAGTGTTCGAAATAT
>CAXHUQ010000798.1:0-19000 GCA_964020085.1 Micromussa lordhowensis | reverse complement strand
ATGAGTTCGAACGGATGAATGGCTAATGAATAAATAAATAAATAAACAAAAGAAAAAAGAAAAGGAAGAAAAGAAGTAAGAAGCTCAATTTTTCTGTAGGAGGAATGTTTTAAGTCTATTGCCAAACGAACGGATGCTTTCACTGTTTTGAATTTCAGGGCTTAACGAATTGAAAAACTTAGGTCCTTGAAACCGAATTGAGAAGTTTCTAATATTAGTTCGACAGGGAAGCATGTAATAATGGTTGCAGTTTCTAGTATAATGCGAATGTAACTGGCTTGCAAAAGTAAACATATTACAAAAATAATTAGGAAGTAAACCTTTTTTAAACAGATACATAAATTTACCTATCTGGTAAAAATAAATGTCAAAGAATTTCAAAATCCCGTGTTCTTTGAAAAGAGCATCAGTGTGAGAATCAAGAGAAACTTTGGAAATTATTCTTATTATCTTCTTTTGCAAATTAAAAACGCGTCTTAAATTACTCTGATAGGTTGATCCCCACACTGAGACATAGTAAATAAGGATAAACTAGACTATAGTACAAACAGTGCAAGGAAGTTTTGGGAAGGCAAAAACTTGACTTGTAAATGATACCTATAGATTTTGATATTTTTCTCGAGACGCTAAGACTGTGAGGCTTCCATGATAAATGTTCATCAAGGATAACACCTAAAAATACTGTCTCTTTCACACAATCAATATTATTGTTGTCAATCTGAAGAGATAGATCAAGTGTTTACCTCCTTTGGCGTGGTCTAAAGACCATAAAATTCTATTTTTTAAAGTTAATTGACAGCTTATTAGCTCGACACCACTGCGTTAATTTAGACATTTCAGTGTTTAGAGTTTCAGAAAGTGAATTAAAATCATTGTGAGAAAAAAAGATATTTGTGTCGTCAGCAAAAAGAATAAAGTCCACCACCTTTGACACATTGCAGAGATCATTTATATAGAGCAGAAAGAGGAGGGGGCCCAATATAGAGCCCTGGGGCACCCCACACTTAATTTGGCAAGACTCCGAACAGATACCATTAAATTCCACATATTGTTGTCTACCACTTAGATAGCTTTCAAACCATCTAAGTGCGGTTCCTCGAACACCATAATGCTCTAGTTTTGATATTAGAATATGATGATCAATGGTGTCAAAGGCTTTAGACAAGTCTATAAAAATACCAACTGTATATTCCTTATTTTCAATAGCAGAAGAGATTTTATCATATAAACAAGCTAAAGCGTAAGTGGTGGAGTGATGTTTGCGAAAACCATACTGATTATCAGAGAGAATCTTAAAAGCAGTGAGAAACCTTAAAAGACGATTGTACATTACTCTCTCTAGAATTTTAGAGAATGCAGGTAAAACAGACACTGGTCTGTAATTTGTAAATATATCCTGTTCACCAGACTTAAACAAAGGAATAACTCGAGCAATTTTCAATTGATTTGGTACAAATCACGCATCGGTCAGTTAAGCTCGAATGACTTGCTCACCCGTTTGGTAAAACCGTTCGAATGACTTGCTCACCAGTTTGTTAAAAACATCCATGGAACAGCAATCCATTCAAACGACTTGAGTAAACCGTTGAACGACTTTGATCCATTCATGAAAAAAAAAATCAAGGCATACGAGCGAACACGACTTTCGTTCAAAGGTCACACTGAACCGCTGCGTGTAAACAAATGAGAACTATGACATTGTAAATATTATTAGTTTTCTTTAAAAACTTATTACAGGAGAAGAAAATCCATTTCAAACAAGCTCATTTCACGCCGCTACCACACCGTGGGTCTGGGATTCCAGGACACATCGTAATAACAATTTGTAAACAGTCAAATTTCTTCCATGTTGCCATTAAACGCAGTATCTAATTCAGAACCAAGCAACAAAACTGTACTGGGTTTGCCAACAACAAACGTTAGCAACGGCTGAAGAGCTGGAGAAAATTAACCGATGAGTTTGTATGGCTGGCAACGTTTATATTA
Source organism: Micromussa lordhowensis (assembly GCA_964020085.1). Lineage (NCBI taxonomy): Eukaryota > Metazoa > Cnidaria > Anthozoa > Scleractinia > Lobophylliidae > Micromussa > Micromussa lordhowensis. Next base: position 17,014 of record CAXHUQ010000798.1, on the reverse strand, counting down.
TTATCGATCACTATCTTCAGTGAAGCGAATAATATCATCCAGCGAGCGTTTGCCGCGTTCATTTCCTTAATTTAACATAATGTCACGCAAAGATTTCGACAATGATTTAAAGCATTTAAATACATTTCGCTGTCAGAATGCTGCCGCTGAGTAGAGTACCCTTCTCTTTAATTTATCTTTCCTCTTCGATTATCTCAGTAAGAACGAAATAATCAGTACACAAACAAGCGCATCTCAATATTTGTCGGCCGCATTGATTTGCATAATTTTGACACGTTTAAACTGTCATATCCAATGAAAAATGTGTTTCCTTGGTAACTGCTGACAGCTGCTGTCACTTTGTAGCCATTTCACACAATGACCTGCTAGCAGGGAACACGATCACAAAATGGAGAATTCGATGAGAGAAGATATGGATTGCGATCACACCGAAAATGTTTCAAGTATCGTTGCCAAACTGAAAAAGTTTTTACAAGTTGGGTGTGGATGTCATCAAGGGTTGAAAGGTGGCCAGTGTTCGGATACCTTCAAAGTGGAAACTGTTATTAGCAACCTATACGACTGCCTGGAACTGTCTCATGCGGAACTGGACTTAGTAATCTTGGCAAACCTTCAAGCTTTTACGGCTGCTGAAGTAACCGGGGGGAAAAGAAAAAGAATTCCAGCTTACAGCTTTCTCTATCAGTGTCATCCCATTTGCAAAGAAATGTTTCTGCACGTGTATGGCATCAGTAAGTCCCGATTTCAAAGGCTCTTGGAACATTATCAAAACCATGGCATTTCTCTGCGAGTACACGGAAACAGTAAGAGGCTTCCACACAACACTCTGCCACAGGCCGTTGCAGAAGATGTAAAAAACTTCCTAAGCAATTACGCTGAAGAGAATGCTGTACTACTTCCTGGGAGAATCCCTGGTTTTAAAAACGAGGACATTGTGCTACTCTCGTCGAGTGAGACCAAAATGCATGTCTGGAACTGCTTTAAAAGAGCTTGTGAGGCGGCCAGCAAGAGGATCGTGAGCTACACGAAATTTATCGAGTTATGGAAACAATTCCATCCAAACCTCGTCGTGGCGAAGCCGATGACTGACTTGTGTTTCACCTGCCAACAGAACACTTCTAAACTTCTTCGAGCAGCCAATCTTCCAGAGGCAGAAAAGTCAGAATGTGTTTGCGCCCAGCAGTACCACTTAAATGCAGTGCAGACCGAGAGAGAACTTTACCGGAAGGCGTGCGATGACACTAAACGCAGTTTTAAAGCATTAGAGGACAGCGTAACCATTGATGAGTGCCATGCCCCATGCTCACTTGACACAACAATGCACTACTTGTTCGACTTTGCCCAACAAGTTCATTATCCGAGTAATCCGATGCAACTGGGGCCAATATACTTTAAAACACCACGTAAATGTGCCATCTTTGGTATTATGTGCGAGGCGATCCCGCAGCAAGTTAACTATCTGATTGACGAGGCCAGCGATGTAGGCAAGGGAGTGAACAGTACAATAAGTTTCGTGCATCATTTCTTCGAGCATCACGGACTTGGAGAAACTTCCGTTCATCTTCACACTGACAACTGTTCAGGGCAAAATAAAAACAATTATTTTGTCTGGTACTTAGCTTGGAGGACAATTCTCCAACTCCATCTTTCAGTTAGATATTCTTTTTTGATTGCTGGACATACGAAGTTTGCCCCTGATCGATGTTTTGGCATCATAAAGAAATTGTACAAGCAAAACTACATCTCATCAATTTACGAATTTGCTAACATGGTGGAATCGTCGAGTACAGGGGTCAACAAGGCACAACTTGTTGGAACACATGACGGAACAGTTATTGTTCCAGTGTATGACTGGTGTTCACATCTTGAACAGTACTTTAAAAGGCTGCCAAACATCAAAAGCTACCACCACCTTCGATTTAACAAAGATGAACCTGGTAGAATTTACTTCAAAGAGAGTGACCTGTCTCCCGAACAGTCGCTGATGCTTCTGAAGAATCCCGCAATCCTTCCTCCGGCCTCGCGTCTTCCAGCCAGAGTGAATCCAACAGGGTTGAGCCAAGATCGCAAACAGTATCTTTTCCGTGAGATCAGGCAGTTTTGCAAGCCAGGCACAGAAGAACTGGTTGCACCAGCTCCTCAGGAATAAATTCAACAATGGGGACTTCAGTACCCAGCAGTGCCTTAAAGAACGGCTCTTACGAGCCACCATAAAACGGCTCCTTTAGGAGCCATCACATCTATGAAAGTCTTGATCAACAGTATGAAATAAAACTTGACAAAAATTAATAGTATTTGATGCTTAGTAAAGTTTTTATTTGGTTTTCAATATATGCTTTAGTGTGCACGCGAAATGTCATTTCAACTTCAAACTGACTACATGGACTTGGTCACATTTGTTTTCCACCTTTTGGGTGCCCGTCACAAAATTCACGAAATTCAGAAACACCGCCTTTGTTACAAACTGCAAAGCATTCCTCCGACCAAAATCATTTCAAAAGCACTCTGTCCGATTTTCTCTCAATCTTTCACGCGCGCGCCGCGAAATTGTAGAGAAAAGAAAGACTCATTGTTAAAAACTGCAAAGCATTCCAAAGTCCTTTCAAAATAAAAGCACTCGGTTGAATTTTTTTTCTCAATCTTTCGGGTCAGGAAATTGTAAAGAAAAGACCGCCACTGTTACAAACTGCAAAGCATTCCACAGTCATTTCAAAGTAAAATAATTCGGTTCGGTCAGATTTTTTTTTAGATCTTTTGCACGCGCCGCAAAATTCTGAAGAAGAAAAGAACCCTATTGTTACAAACTGCAAAGCATTCTAAAGTCACTAACACTCAGTCCGATTTTTTCCTTGATCTTTTGCGGAGGGGGCGTAAGGGTTTGCTGTGATGCGGTTTTGCATTATTTTTGGTGCGGTTTTGTGGAAATTTATATTAAAACCTGCGGTATTACGGTTTTATAAGACTAAGCGGTTTTCTAAGTTTTCAAAATGTAGTGCTCAGTTCAGTGTCGATTGCGACCAAAAACTGGGTTTTTAAGCTCGTGTTCAGAATATTTGAGCTTGAAAACTAGCATCTTGATGAATTTTCACCAAAAAAATCGCGTAAAGCATTGACTAAATAAATGAGGTCATTCTAATGCAATGGTGAGCCTGAAGTAATTATCACGGCATCTTGCACACTTATAACTTCGATTGGGGTATTTTGGGAAATTTCCAAGCGGTATTGCAGTTTTTTTATGTTTTTCTACGCGGTTTTGCGGTTCTCGGATGCCCCTTACGGCCCCCTCTTTGCGCGCGTGGCACTTAATTATGAAGAGAAGAAAAGGATAAGCAATACTTTGAACCGGCTTTGGCTGCCATTGTTACGACCAAATGAAGTTTGTGTGTAATCATGGCAATATATTTCCCTCACTTAGCCTGTGTAGTTTGGCAGTTTAAGTCAGGGCGTTTATACGTTTAAGCAGTTTGAGCGGGCTAAGAAAGCGGCGAAGCGAAAACAAACGGCGAAGCCGCGTTTAAGCACATCGTTTATATTATCAAACAAAGTAAATGAAAATACCTAAGTTATCAGCTGGACTTACAAAACTATTGCTTGATCAAAAAGCATACATTACACTTATTACAATGAATGTGGAGTAGAATCTGTCAACTTTAAAGATTTGCGGGCAACTCGACACTTACAATTAATTTTTCCCTTGATAAGCCGCCAGGCTATCACAGCACCCAATGGATCGTTTCGGTAAATTATCTGTTCGGAAGGCCTTTAATCCCCTTTGATTTTCTTAAGAGAATTGTCACCTCGAACTTTCGTGGTATGATAAACTTAATGCCTATTGTGTTTTCGGATTGTTAAAAATGTCATTTTGGGTACCGAAATAAGGTAAGCTATCATTTTCAGAAAGGCGATAAGACATAAAGTTTTCGGGAAATGGACAAAAAAGAGAATACTCAAGTTCCCCTAGAATAACCGAAGAGATAAAAATTTTTTTTTAGCGCATTCTAAAATTAACCTGCAGAGCATTGAAAGTACCCCAGATAGCCTAAAACAGCGTTTGAAAGCATTTGAGAGAAAACGGTCGTTGGGTGCTCCTGTTATCAAAGGAAAAGGCCTGGCATTGTTACTACCAAATGAAGTTCATGTGTAATTATTGCAATATATTTCCCTAAGTACATTGCTTATATTATCAAACAAAGTAAATGAAAATACCTAAGTTATCAGCTGGACTTACAAAACTATTTGCTTGATCAAAAAGCATACATTAAACTTATTACAATGAATGTGGAGGAGTAGAATCTGGCATCTTTAAAGATTTGCGGGCAACTCGACACTTAGAATTAATTTTTCCCTTGATAAGCCTCCAGGCCTTGGCTTTTTCTTCGCTGTTGCTGGCTGGAAACTTACTAAAGACTAATATTTTGAGCGAATTTAATTTTCCACTGTCCAAGCCTCTTTTGTCGCGACTTCCGTCGATGTTGCTTTCTGCTAGTTCCTCTTTAGTAAAGAAGTGTTTTAGCAGTCTCAATGCACACAGGTGTCGTTTAGCGTCTTGCTGTGCTAGGACGCGCTGAATTGTCTTCACTCTGGTTGGCGTGACACATGTGCTGATCAACTCCTCGCCGACTTCCTGGGATGATGCTTCCTGGGGAGCGGTTTCTTGGGTCTCGGTAGTTGGGCTTTCCTCGTGAAGAACGTTCAGGGTGTTGTAATCGATAGTGAACAGGTCTTCGTTCTCTCTTTCCAGTTACGCGGGGCCCTCGGCTGAAGTTTCACATTCGGGAATAATGGCATTCAGCTAGTGAAATGAAAAAAGGTTATTCAACAGATTGTCAACGAAACGTATTTCACATCGAGGGTCTTAAGGGTCAACCGTCAAATGGCCAAAAAATTACGCTGTGGCTATATGACCGGCAGCCGGTCTTGGTTTTTAATAGACTAAATGACCGTCAGTGAGACTTTTTTTTTTTGAAGTAAAACACTGCGCCACGAAAACCAGCCGCGCTATTTAGCCTAAACCACAAAGACGTTTTGACTGCTGGTCATTTAGTTCATTTAAGACCTTGACCGGCTGCCGGTCATTTAAACACTTCGAAAAAATTAGCTGTGAACCGTCAAAAACGGAATATTTTTATCGTCAACCGTCAAATGAACGAGCGAAAATTAGCCGTCAAATTTGTCAGATATCAGATATACGATCAAGACCGATTGCTTAAATGGGGTCAAGTTATGCTGTTAATAAATGATCGTTTTAATATCACACCCTCGTTATTGCACTAATGAACCATTAATTAACTCATTGCAAGAAATTGAAAACTGGAAAAATGAATCAGCAAAGATAAGCAGTTGATTGAATCTGGAAGCAATAATAGACAGAATGTAATTTTGGGGCGTCCAAATCTTACCAAGTCAAAGTGATTTTTCGCGGCCTGTCCCTCCAGTACTTCGAGGCGTCTTTCAAGGTTCAAGACATGAGAACTTGTGATCAGGGTGTCTTTAATTCCTGACACAGAGGTCTGTATGTTCTCTAGAAGCTGTAAGGAGTTAACAATGTCGATTAGAGATTATAATTATACAGATTTAGGTAACCTTAAAAGCAGTGCTGCCGAGTTTTTTTTTGAGACACCCGTAACATCTTTCGCCTATCTATTTACAATTAAGAGGTTTCGTTATATGACCTTACATCTTATATATATTTTTTGCCATAGAAGTCGCGATGAATGTCGTTGCGCCAGCTTAAGGGTGAGCTTTCATTCACTCGCGAGTTAAGTAGTAGAAAACGAACGAATAAATTAATTTACAGTAGGTTATTTGTATTGGTACTGAGCTTTCTTTCGTGCGATAATTAAAGGACCCTAGTCAGCCTCTGCCATTTTCGATGCCATCGAAATTATTGATATTGTACGGTGAAGCGAAATCTTATTGCTTTACTGTGTAGTTGTGTTCCTCAAAGTATGTTTAATTATCTTTAGTAGTTTCTCATCTAAACACGAGCAGTGTTGGGAGAATTCGAGACAGTTATGCAAACCTGAGACGAAGTCGAGGGTTTGCATAACTTCTGAGAATTCTCCCAACCCTCCTCGTGTTTAGATGAGGCTATTTAAACACAGAAAAACTGCTCTATTGCGTAATAAAATAATTATCGAAAATATGTGCGAATCTAAAGCGTCACAACCTTGTTTGCATACTCTGTGAGTACAACAAACAACGCCTTATCAAAAACTTCGCGTGAATGTTTGCCTCGATAAATTTTATGGCTGCACAAATTGTGATTGTTTAGTAAAGGAAAGCTATCTTTGATAAGGGTTGAATATGCGCCAAATTAAAAATACTGTAAAAAAAGGTTTGGCCCCGAAAAGACTATTTATTATAAAAAATAGACTTCTTTCTTGTAACTAATAGTGTCTTCAGTGAACACATCTAGACAAATATTAAAAACATTACCTTAAAAAAGTTATCCTGCATTTCCACTTGGTTCCTGAGGATCTGAGAGTTTGCTGCTTCAATACGCTCCAATCTGCTCTTCAGTTCGTAGCATAACAGTAGCAGTGTCCTCGTGACGGTCTCGGTCATCGCTGCTTGTCGGAGATGCAGACTGTGCCTTGGTCTTCTTGGCCTGGCGGTTTGACTTCCACTCCAGGGCTCGCTTCTTTTGCTGGACTATGAATTCTTCGTAAGCGAGAGATTCAGGTTTATTCGCTGACCTTAACTGAAACAAAGAAAAGTAATCACGTCAATAATGTGTATTATGAGAGAGAAACTGACCTGTTGACTCTGACATTACAATTTGAAAAGCAACGCTGATTGTACAGAGCCCATGTTTATTCGCTATTTAACGTTAGTCAGAAAACATAAGGTAACGTAAGATACACTTTCTTTTTTATAAGAATATTGTTTTTCCAGCCCAGGCTGCATATTCCTATTTTTCTGCCACTTTTAGGCTGAAACTATTCTTGTAGTATTTCTGAGAATTCCCAATTATAGCCTATGGCATTTCCGTTTAAGGATGCATGTTTGTTAAACAAAGTTTTGGTTTTGAAGTGATCAAAGGGCTGAATGGTTGACAAATCTAGCTGCATTAATTTTGTTTAGATGGAAGAAGCTATAATGAACTTACCTTCTGGTTGCGTGACACTCCCTTTTGCAGGCTCTGACTAGCGGGCTCGGTGTTCTCTCTCTCATTGGCATTCTCTGACTCTGGGCTCACAATACCAGGGAGGTTCTGCTTAGACCACTCTAAATCCTTTGTGTTTAGGACTGTAACATCATCTAAAAGAAAATTGGAATATCGTTAGCACTAAATGTATGTGCCAATTAATCCAAGCTAATTAAGTGAATATCATTCGATGCTGGCGTGTGCTTGGCTTAACTAAACCTCGGACAATAACGAACACCGAACCATATAAGAGGTCATTGAGATAAAAGATTGGCATTAACTTTTTCCTACAAATATTCTACGAGAAGGTCTACTACTTATTTGCCCTACCTAACGAATAGAATTTAAAACTTACCATTCAAAGCTAGAATCTCGCCTTCCGTCTTTTTTCCGTTCCAATTGACGGTTACCACCATTCCCACCACAAGATCAAGCTGTTTGTCAACTATAACTCGAATTGGCGCGATTCCAGTTTTTTCTTCGTCTCGAAAGTAAAACAGCGCATTTGATGGGCGCTTGGTTGTCTGTTTGCATAGCTGCGTGATGGACATAATTACTGATAAAAGTACTGAAAGCTGATCGCAACTATCAACCAACAAGATCACTGTGAAAATTGTTTGCTTCTTCGAGCCCTTTTATAGTGTCTTAAGATCGAAAATCTCAAGGTTTAATTGGATAATTGGGAAACAGTTGCCGTTTTCAACTTAGCATATGAATGGTACACACAAGTTTGTGTCTGCATTGAAATGAGCGGTGAATCTCAAACATATTTCGGAGGAAGCGGACCTCTCGGGAAACTATGACATTTTCTTATTGGCTGATTACGATCTAAAATTTCAGAGCAAAACCACACGCTAAACGAAGCGCATGGTGAAACGAAGAGCCCGTAGCGAACAAAGTGTCAAATTTATCTTTGTGAGCAATGTTTATCTTAAAATCAATCTCAGGCAAGGTAGACGTGCGTGGTTTCTAAGAAAGCCGCCACGAACACGCAATTAAAAAGCGCTCATAGTTTTGTTTTTGATGGCAGAGGAACCGAAGTTTTAAATACAATTTCATCCGCCGTGGCAAGAATGAAAGAAAGAAGTGAATGAAAGAAAGACAGTAGAAAGAAAGACAGTCTCTGTGGCTCTGAGTGGCGAATTTGAGCGATTTGGTGGGTTTTGCGTTGACTGTTACTATATGTTAACAGAGCCACAGAGACGACAATACACAGCAACTGAGGTGCTTTTACATTTATTTTGAGCTTTAACTTAGACATTTCTCAATATAAGTTTACGATATTAAGACTCTTCAATATTCTCCCATACATTTCTTTATATTTCGAACATAACCAGACACACTGCTTGTATGGGCCCCCTGTGAAGGGAAAAGCTAGATGTGCTAAAACTCTCCTTCCTAACATGAAACAAAGTTCTTCAAGGATAATTTGTGATCGAAATATCAAAACACAAGCCTCATAAGTGATTTAACAGCTAAAATGGTAATAAAGCGTTGCTTATTCTGAGGAATCACGAGCACTCAAGTTGTGGCCGAGAACTGGGCCGGCTGGCCGATAACTGGGCCCACGAACGAATCCTCCATTTCCGTTATTACTCGAGAGAAAGCAGCGTTGAGCAGTCGATAGCTTTACATGTGTAAACTGAATGCTAAAGCTAGTTGTGTCTAAAATTTCTTACGGCTATTCCAAGGTAAGAAATACAAGTTTACGTTTTTGTGGCCGAGAACTGGCCCCATGTGTAAGGTAAGCCATTTAAAAAAGCGTGGTGAATTGCTTTGAAGTCTTGTCTTGTCTTGTTGGAACGGCTGGCCAAAAAACTTAGTTTCGTTATTGAATGGATAGCTCGAGCCGTTCAAACGGCTGATTACGATCCAAAATTTTTTAGCAAAAACACAAACTAAACGAAGCTCATGGTGAAACGAAGAGCCCGTAGCGAATAGTGTCAAATTTATCTTGTGAGCAATGTTTATCTTGAATTAATCTCTCGAAGGTTTCTACTGTAAAGCCGCTACGAACACGTAAGGACTGTAAGGCTTTCGATTTAACAGGAGCTTGTGAATCAAACGTTTTTCCGTAAAAAATGAACTGAGTGTCATTTAAGCGAAGGTAAACAAACAACAGAAAACGTGACGACTGTTTGTGTAATGTAAACATGATGGCATGCGTCATTAAGAAAGCGTTGCGAATTGTTTTGAAGTCTTGTCTTGTGTTGTCGGAACGGCTGTTAAAAAAACTTAGTTTCTTTCTTCAACGGATAGCCTGAGCTGTTCGAACGGCTGATGATTTTTTTGGAACGGATAGCTCGAGTTGTTCGAACGGCTGATGAATTTCTCGAACGGATAGCCTGAGCCGTTCGAACAGCTGATGATTTTTTTCGAACAGATAGCTCAAGCCGTTCGAACGGCTAATTATTTTTTCGAACGGATAGCTTGAGCCGTTCAGCTGATGAGTTTTCTCAAACGGATAGCTCAAACCATTCGAACACATGATGAATATTTTTACAACGGATAGCTTGAGCCGTTCAAACGGCATGCAAGGCCGTTCAAACGGCTGATGAACGGCTGGTGAATGGCTATCTGTTTAAAAACGGGTAACCGTTTGGAACGTTTTCGCGTGACAGGGCACAAATGTAAAAAGACTACAGTTGGTTCAGAACTTTGCCGGGAGGATAGTCCTTGGCCTCAGAAAGTATGATTGCATTTCTGAGGGCTTGAAGTCGCTGAAATGGCTTCCTGTTGCCGATAAACTTTTTTTTAAATGATTCTGTTATGGTTCACAAGTGCTTAATTGGACGGGCGCTTGACTATCTCAGTCAAATATTTACAAGGAGACTAGATCTACATAACAGAAATACATGAAATAAAAAAGATCTGAGTCTACCGAGATGCTGGTTAACAACTGGGCAGGGATCGTTCGCCTACAGAGGCGCTGCATGTTGGAACAGTCTCCCCAAAAACCTTAAGGAGGTAGCAGACGTTAGAATCTTTAAGAGGAGACTTGTCAATATGCTTTCAGCCTGAATTTTGTTTCGTTTTGGTATTATTTTAATTAGTTAATAATTTAGTTCCATTTTTTGTATCTTAGTTAGTCTTAGTATACTGTGGCTGAAAAGCCCTGGGAAGGGAGCTTCAATAAATTGTATGTATTTATGTATGCTGCTGTCTGCTGAGCCCCGGGCCTGGTTATTTTTATCTTTTTCCAGGGTTCATCCTTTTGGAATCCAAATCGCACCCAGACTTCTCCAGGGTGGTGCTTCATTGCCATTGCTTCATTCTCTCCTTTTTCCTCGCCCCACCCAAAATTCATCCAGTGAATGTCTCTCAGCAAGACCCTCTCCCCGTCATTGTCCCTTAATACTGGTTTATAACGTTCCTCCGTATAGGACTTCCAATCATGGAAGTCCTCCTGTCGTATCTTTGTCGCAACAAAGGGTTTCCTTAACTTCATTTCTTCAATTGTATGAACCCAGTCGTCTGGAACAAAAACTTCTGCTGTTTTTTTTTTCTTTTTTCAATTTGGGCAAAGTCCCTATTATTTTCTAAGAATGTGTGCCCTCTTTTTCTAAAAATTTGTGTTCGATACGCTCATACATACCACTGTTGGTAAGCTCTACATAGAAGCCAATGATGGCATTGTTTTTATTCTGTCCTCCGCATCCATCCAAGTAGCTCACTAGTGATCTGAAACAGGAAATAAACTTTGATTAGTGTTAGCTAGTATACCAATCTAATAGAGGCGTCAGCATCCCTCCTGGTATCCTCAAGGAGATATGTACAGCTAAAACTTAATAATTTAGAGATCCTTGTTATCCAACAAGATTAACTTCATGAATGTGAATATATGAAATAGTCATATATGATATGTTGAAATACTTTTCCTAATATCAGTTTTGAGAATATGTTTGCAACTCGTCTACATTATTTTTCAGTCTAGTGAGAGGGTCGTAATTGTGGGTACGAGCAATTTGTCTGATTTTGTATTTTGTCAATTAACTAAATTCTGTGCAACTGAAATAAGTGTAAATAAATTGAATTTGAATTTGACTTTGAACTTGCCACAACGGTTGGTAGTACAAGAATTAGGGTTTTCATGCAGACTATGACGGCAAAGCCTTTTTTTCAAGTGCTCTAAATTCACTGTTCACACTCTCAATTGACCACACAAATTTTCTCTTTTGGAGACCCTCTATAAAGTCTGTATCTATAATTCTTCAAGTCAGTGACCGTAGCGTGACATTTTTTAAATACTGCGTAAAAGAGGATAATAAAAAGCAAGGTCAGCGTGTTTGAGGTTTAGATGTAGCACAATTATAGGTTTATTTCATAGACAAAATGTTTATATCAACACCCAAACGCTGTGATATTGTCGCTTTGTATTTTGTTTGATGAATATTACTGTTAAATTGTATTACTGTTAATAATGCTGCGGCCGCTTAGGGTCATGCTACAAGAGGCCGGAGCGGTGAGAGGCTGCTGAGTTCGCAGGCTACCAACATGCGTCTTTTCTTCAAACAAATAAGAAGTTCGTGAAGAATTTATGAAGGCAGGATGCGACTTCAGATGATCCCTTTTTGGCAGTTGTCTCGTCCCATAAATATAAGTAGCCCAGTGTTGCTACACAGTCGTGGATTCCAAAGCTGTATGTTGACAGCTGTCTTAAGTAATAAATGTCATTTTGAAATAAGTTTGGTGTTTCTAAGTTCTTTTAAAAATCAAACATTATCATGTCCACAGCATCTTTTGACGTGGTGCTTTTCCTGAAGGTGCGCGTTTACCCTTTCCAACTCTTGCCGGCTGCTTCCTTGTCTTGACGTTTGCTGTTGTAGCCAGCTTCTGCGTTTTCGTGGTGCAGTTGTTGCTCCTCTAGTCTTTGGTCTTTTTCTTCCTCCTGGCACACTCTCCTAGCGTCTTACTTTATGGAATTCCTTATCTAACGATCGTAAACTTTGTGAATCGGTTAATGTGTTTAAACGCCACGTTAGTCTCGCCTCTTATGTAACTTTAGCACTTCCGCTATTTAATGTCATTGCTCTATTTTAAGTTTCATATGTAATTTTTAGCTTAATTGTATAATTAATTTTTTTTACCTTAACTGTATTGCCTCTGAAAATCCTCTTTGAGGAAGTGGTAATAAAGTATGTATGTATGTACAAGGTGATCTCAGCTGTTAGAGCACTGCACTGGTATCACAGAGGTCATGGGTTCGAATCCTGTTCAGGCCTGAAATTTTTGCCGGCATAAATTTCACCACGTCTAAGTGGTGTGTATAGTTGCGATGATCAATCATATCTAAACTCATCATGACTAAACTTTTTGTTAGTCATATAAACTGGGCACCACACTTGTTGTTTCTAAAGCCAGTTTGGTTTGTCAATCACGCAATATGATCAATATTGATCGTATCATAAAAGACACACTTCATGGTGCAAGAACTTAGTTACCTGTGTACATAGAAAACGGTAATTTAATTTTTGTCGCGGGGATGCTTCCTCTCTTCCTTCCCTCTACAGCTCCAACAACATTAGTGTCGCCATTTTAAAGAATTCAACCATAACTGTAACTTTTTTAATACAGAGTGGGTGGCTCTGCTCAAATACTAAGAGGATTTCCATAGTTTCCAAGAAAAGATATGCATTAAACAGCTCTTAAAATATTGATAAAGTGCTCTCTGCAGAACTTCAAAGCCCTTCAACATGAAAGCTATTGTACATTAGATTTTGTGTGTAGTTCACGATTGTCAAGTACCTACTTCTTGGGAACCACATGGATCGACCTGCACTCTATTTGCGCAGGGTGACCGTAAATGTTGTTGTTTTAAATGCGAACATGAGACAACCCAAAAGAACATAAGCTTAAGTAACAATTAAGAGGAACTGTATTAAAATACTACAACAACGAAAACAACTTGTCATGGTGCACTGGTGTACAGCATTTTCTGGAGTCTGGAGTCATTGTTACTTTCATTTGAGTGAGGACCTTAAAGTCATCCCTGATGATGCTGGTGGTTGTTGCAAAGTTGGCTGCTGCGCTTTTCTTGATGGCCTTAAAGGTCGTGAAGGTGCTGATGCTGCCACCGCCAGGCTTGATGATGTGGGTTGTTGTGACGCATTGCCATTGTCACCCTCAAAACTGACTTCTTCATTGACAGTTCTTTGTCTCAGTCAACTGTGTACATAGAAAGCGGTAATTTAATTTTCGTCACAGGAAGGCTTTTCGGCAAAGAAAAACGATATGTTGTGCTGTGTTTTGTACAGAAGAAATCGGCCCATCGGCGTGCAAGTACTAATCAAAAGGGAAGCTCATGACATAAAGAAAAGGGGAAAAGAAGAAAACAGAAAGCGAATTGATCCGTCCACTACTCCAGACTATTGTCAATTACATGACGCCATCCGAGTTTTAGTTGTGTACCATAAAGATTTCGCTTTTTTAAAATGCTTTCTTTAAAAAAAGACCTTGAAGTTTATCGACCTGTGACGACTTATCCCCTTTTATGACTACAATCGTGGACAGAATAAAATGAGAAATAAAACCACCTCTCCCCCCCCCCGAATCAATGATGAACTCGCCCTCCAAGCAAAGCACACCAATGTTTTCATCATTGAAATGGGGGGAGGGGTGGTCTTAATTTCTCATTTATTTTGTCCAAGATTGTAGCTTCTTCATTTGGAAAAACGGCTAGTACATCTTGATACATTACCATACCGCTACTTTTAACTGTGGTTTTCTGCTCCTCCTTTAACTGGAATTTTAATCTGGACCAATAATATTTCACTTTGCTCAGGCAAAGCAGAAATAAAAAATAAACAGAGATCAGGACAGGCTCACTTTCCTCAGACCTTTTCACCAGACTCCTCCCTGAAGGGTCGCCTCAATTTTGAATTCGCTCTTTGCCACTCACACATGTGCTCCCAAATGTGAGCATGCTCTCAGGCTAGCTGTGATGCTGTAATCAGTCAATTGAAACCCCGGCCCCCCTGAACCCAGGACATAGCAGGGAAAGTGACATTTCCCCAGTTTTAATTGATGGATTATTTTCCTGACCTGGAAGGCAAGAAGTAAATTAAAAGCCCAGTATAGTAGGGGTATTAGAACATCGGAACCAAATAACGAAACAATTCGAATTGGCATAGTTTTACTTGGGCTTGTTGTGCTTTCCATTCTCCTTGACACCATAGCATTGCTAATGACACACCTTATATCTGATAGGACTGGATAGTCGATATCTCATTGGGGACATGAATATTAAAGATCTATTTAAAATAATGTGTTTCTATTTAAAATACATCTCAAATTTATAGGACGGAAATGCTTGCTTACTGTTCTTATACAAAACACTCTCTGTCAACAAACATACAATCCGTATCGACTCCTCATCACTAATAATGATCTTGGTGGAGGAGAATTTGGTTTAGGCCTTCATGTTAAATTTGGGCTGTTGTCCCGGCTTCTGTATTTGCTGTTAAATCGCTCCGCCTCAGAACAATTGTACAGACATTTTGTTGAATGCACTATCCTCTAGGGTCCATATGCTGATAAAATTGCATTGAATCCCTGCATTGCACATGTCAAAATCCTGCTGTGTCCCGGGATCTGGAGGCTGGGGTTTGAATTGACTGATGCATGACATTAAGACAGACTGTGTTAATTGCAGATTCTTGACCCCTCTTTTTGTAACCTATTTTGAATTTTGGTGTTGAGAGAAATTGCAATAAATTTATTTGGAAGCCCTACTGGATTATAGCTCTTCACAATTAAATTTTGTTTTCTGTAGCTTTCAACAACTAGGAGTATTTCTTAGTACTCCTCCTGATCAGAAGCAAGTCTATCACAGGTTATTTCCTAGTATTTTGATAGAAGGCCCAACAATTCACCAGTACTCCATGACGAGACGCAGCGGGGTCTATCTGTAAGTACCTCAAAGGAATGCGGGGTTGATGGACCCGCATTCCTTACATATTTTTTATGTTCGGCTGTCAGGAATCAACGTGAGCAAAATAATACGTGTCAAAATCCGCTGCCGCAGCTGTCAAAAATCATTTTTGTCACCGGAAGTACAGATTCGAATTATTTGGTCTGCGTAAAACTTGGCGCTACAAAGCCGCCAAACAAAACAAGCGGCGAAGCCTTTGCCGCTCGTTTTTGCACTTCGTGCTGCGCGCTCAAATTGCTTAAACGGCCAAGCTACGCAGGCTATGGATATTTTTGTATGCAGCGGGTCACTGAGAAAGTTTCTTTATTTGGATCCATGAATTTGAGCAGACAAAGCTACAGACAAAGCTTAAGATGATCCACAATTACAGAAATTAATTACGTATAAATTTTTCGTCCATTCGTTTCTGTTTCCCGAGGAGCTAATTTTTCCCTCAATGAAAACTGTTGAGTGTATGATAGAGATAACAGAAAGCGCATTTGCGACAAACCATTTAAAGCTTCGTGCTCTTATGTAAGCACCACGAGAAAAAAAAAAACATTCTTTGCAGTGCAAGGCATTCATTTATTCTTATTTATTTATTCTTTCAATTCATTTTTCTGATTTCCGTCAAGTTCAATATCCAGTTCCATGAATGCCCCTGAAAGCCTTCGTGATAACTGAGCAGTTAAAATGAAAAACAGAAATTATTTAAGGCAACAGTAGCACACTCCGACGAAACATCTGGATGCCACTGTAAACCTTTGTGGTAGCTGAGCAGTTAACATGAGAAACGGCAATTATTTAAGGCAACATTGGCACACTCCGACGATACATCTGGATGCCACTGTAAACCTTTGTGATAACTAACTTGAGCAGTCACAATGAAAAACAGAAATTATTGAAGGCAACAGTGGCACACTCTGACGAAACATCTGGATGCCACTGTAAGCCTTTGTGATAACTGGGCAGTTAAAATAAAAAATAGAAATTATTAAAGGCAACAGCGGCACACTCCGACGAAACGTCTGGATGCCACTGTAAGCCTTTGTGATAACTGGGCAGTTAAAATAATAATAATAATAATAATAATAATAATAATAATAATTTACTACTTATATAGCGCTATTTACAATAAAAAGATCAATAGCGCTTTACAATTAATGTCTCTAAGCTATTAAAAATTAAAAAGAAAAATTACAATTAAAATTGGCTATATAAAATAAATCTCGACTACATTGAAGATTGAAAATTAAAAATTACAGTTCAATTTGACTATATAAAATAGATTGAAATTCATACTTATTGAAAAAATTGCCTAAAAAGAAGAGTCTTAATTGAATTCTTGAATTAAAATAAAAAATAGAAATTATTAAAGGCAACAGCGGCACACTCCGACGAAACGTCTGGATGCCACTGTAAACCTTGGTGATAACTGAGCAATTAAAATGAAAAACATAAATTATTAAAGGCAACAGTGGCACACTCCGACGAAACGTCTGGATGCCACTGTAAGCCTTTGTGATAACTGAGCAGTTAAAATAAAAAATAGAAATTATTAAAGGCAACAGCGGCACACTCCGACGAAACCGGTCTGGATGCCACTGTAAACCTTTGTGGTAATTGAGCAGTTAAAATGAAAAACAGAAATTATTAAAGGCACCAGCGGGACACTCCGACGAAACGTCTGGATGCCACTGTGAACCTTTGTGGTAATTGAGCAGTTAAAATGAAAAACAGAAATTATTAAAGGCAACAGCGGCACACTCCGACGAAACGTCTGGATGCCACTGTAAACCTTTGTGGTAATTGAGCAAATAAAATGAAAAACAGAAATTATTAAAGGCAACCGTGGCACACTCCGACGAAACATCTGGATGCCACTGTAAACCTTTGTGGTAGCTGAGCAGTTAACATGAGAAACGGAAATTATTTAAGACAACATTGGCACACTC